>PVIH01012594.1:39839-62862 GCA_004025045.1 Sigmodon hispidus | reverse complement strand
AAAAAAAAAAAAAAAATAAAAAAATAAAGATACAACATGAAAAGAGAATGTAGAACAAATTAAGTGCATAGCTCATAGCTCTTTACTGTCTCATATACAATGTAAATTTCAGTTTTTCTTTCTTACTCAGAAATAATAATTCTTTTTTATTTGTTTGTTTATTGAAGCAGGATTTCTTTGTGTAACAGCTCTGGATTTTCTGGAATTGTCTTTGTAGACTATGTTGGCCTCAAGTTCACAGAAACCTGCCGGCCTCTGCCTTGTAAGTGCTGGGATTAAAGGTGTGTCCTGCCATTGTCTGGCAGTTCAAGTAATTATTTCAATGGGGAAAAATTGCCTGGGCCTTAGTTCCTTGAGTGTTTGTAGATTGATATTTTTTAAAAATGCAAGAGGATAGTAGTGTAATTTGTTCCACTTTGGGTGTTCAGCTAAATTTGTATCTTCAGTTATACATGTAGACTTTCACTCATGCGTGTCTAGTATTCTAGCTTCATTTCTGCTGTGGTGATAAAATATCTTGTCAAATTAGGGAAGAAAGTTTCTACTTAATTCACAACCCCAGGTTATAGTTCACCATTTCAAAAAAGTCAAGACTGGAACTTGAGGCAGAAAGTCAAATCCACAGTCAAGAGTAGGAAGAGAATAAATGCATGTCTGCTTACCTGAGCTGCAACCTCTCTCAACACTTAAATAGTCTAGGACCCAAATTCATGGACTGGGACAATGCAACATCCACAGCAACCCAACAGGTAAACATGATATAGACAATTCCTCATTGAGACTCTCTCCCAGGAGATCTAGATTGAGAAAGCTGACAAATTAATTATCATACCTGTTACAGTGATTGTAACATTTATACGACAATTTGCATGAGATCCAATTTTTTTTAAACATGTAAGAGGTACACAGCAAATTACATGGTTGGGAGAAGAGCTTCACAGCAGAATATCATGAGTATGTTTGATATGACTGACTGACCAAGCTCTAGTAGATCGTCTCCCAGTCAAAGCTACTACTTTCCATTTTCTTTTATCAAACCCACTAGAGTTACACTGTACTATTTTAATTCAGTAGATGAAACTTACTAGAAAGTTACTGAGTCCAATATTCAGAGAATGTCTGCTATGGAATCTTAGAATCACATGTCTTTGCCTGGCTGGGAACAGTCAAAGGTTTCTCATTTCTATAGTCTATCATTCTATAGTAAAATTTACTGAAGTAATATATCTCTATGATGTTGGATGTAGCCTTGTGTGAAAACGTTTTGAGTGTCAACATTTGAAAACAATTATTTTGAGGTCCTGTTATTTACCTTTCTTCCCTTTCTTTGATAGAAAGAGTAAAATTAAGAGATAATGGCTCTTGCAGCATTATCTACATAATAGTACCGGTTAAAGCTCCTAATTAATTCAATGCTTATGAGCTTGGAGTCAGAAGAGGACTGCTCTGCCTGGAGAAGATATTAGGAGACATTTCTCAAAGATTTTCCAGTGGACTGCAGCTCTTGAGAACAAAGAGCCAGTGGGTCCTCTCAGAGCCAGCATCCTTCCTTCTTCAGACTGTCAGAGAAAGGTGAGGGGCAGATTGATCAAATGACACCTCCTAAGTAGAGAATACCATAATCAGGGCCTGGAGAAATAGAGGTGTTGAGGAGGCTACAGCTTGCTGCAGAATCTTGACTTTACCCTAAAGGCACTGAAGTTTTGTTTGTTTTCATGGGTAAAATATACACTACATTAAATTGATCATTTTAACCACAACAGGCATGTGGGGGGGAGGGTAACACTGGAAACTCACCCCTTGTGATGTAGTTCTGTCATCCAGGCTATATCACCTAAATACTTCAGTCTCAAACATTCAGAAGAACTAGATATAAACCAAAATGCACATGTTCAACTCCTCTCCAAAGACCAGACAGTGCGTTTGATGTTGGGTAAACCCAATACCAGTTCCTCATCATTTAACACCCTCTGAAAATCAAACCTCCTCTAGGGACATAAAGGGGAGTAGCTGGAGAATAAACATACAAACAAACAACAAAACAAAACTATAGCAATTTCTCTAAAAAAAAAAAAAATACATCATAGAACTTCCCCAGATGACCTGAAATTTAGGTCTTGGCAATGTATCCAGAGGAATGAATGGCAATAGGGACCAGAAGAGATGGCCATGTTCACCTAGCTTCATAGTGATTTTTATTCACAATAGCAAAAATACAGGAGTCCTTTTGAAGTAAAGAGACAGAATACGGTTTAGGGAGGGGCCCATTATGCCCACACCCAGCCGGATTTGACCATCCTGTCCCACCTGCTCAAAGAACACCAGGCCAAGCAGAATGAATGCAAGGAGCTGCAGGGGAAAAGAAGGCAAGAGGCCATCACTGCAGCAACCTGCCTGACCAAAGCTTTGGTGGATCACCTTAATGTGGGTGTGGCCCAGGCCCACATGAACCAGAGAAAGCTGGACCATGAGGTGAAGACCCTACAGGTCCAGGCTGCCCAATTTGCCAAGCAGATAGGCCAGTGGATTGGAATGGTGGAGAACTTCAACCAGGCACTTAAGGAAATTGGGGATGTGAAGAACTGGGCCCAGAACATCGAGCTGGACATGCGCACCATTGCCACCGCGCTGGAATACGTCTACAAGGGCAGCTGCAGTCTGCACCATCCCTAGCCTCTGTCCACCCTCCAGCATAAGTAGGAGACCAGAAGGTCATGAATGAAACACAAACTTCCATACTAAAAAAAAAAAAAAAAAGAAAAGAAAAGAAAAGAAAAAGAAAGAAAGGCCCTAGATTTATGTTCTGTTCTTCCTTCTCTGCTATGATGGGCTGAAATCATGATCCAAAACAAACCTTTTCCACTTACGCTGTGGCTGTCAAAGTTTGTCACAGTGAGCAGAAAGTAGCAAGTACAGAAAGCTTGACTGAAGTTGAGGAAATGTGCAACAAGGTTGGAGGTGAAAGTCAGGAAGCTGATCTCCACAACAGCATGTCTGCAGGAATTTTGAGAGACGTTCTTAAGAAGGGGGGTTATGTGACACTGGCATTCCAGCATCTAGGTGCCGCCTTGAAAGACTGAGGGGAAAAAGTAACTCCCAGATTAGTAACTGGGCGGTTAAGAGGCATGTGGAATAAAATAACTGAAGGGGTAGAAAGAGAGAGATGGAAGAGAGACCAAGAAGGAAGGAAGGCATGAGAATGACCATGTGCACACGAGCGTGGAAAGAAGAGCATGACTGCTTGTGTTCAACAAATTTGAAAACTGTCCTAATACGCCCTTGGACAGACTGGGGACGGCAGGGACAAAAGAGTTGTCGGAATTCCTCAAACATGAATTAGGAGGTTACTGGAGCAGGCCCAGCTGTCTCACTACTTTATTCACAGTGGTTTAACTCAATTGCCTACATCATGCAAAAAAGGGGTCCCACTGCTTTCATGAGTGAATGTGATGTAAAATTTTGTTTTCAGAATAGAAATCCAGAATCTAAAATGACTTGTGTATACACCGGCATGAGAGTAAGAACATCAAAACAATCAGTTCAGGGCAATGGGTTTCTTACAGTTTACCTGACAAATCCCCTAAGATTAGTGATGCAGCCAGCAGCTACCCATATTCAGGGAAACATAAGGATACAGGATTGTGCTGCTAAGTTAGAATGGAGATTATCTTCTCGGTGATGTAAATGAGCACAAATGGTTGAAAACTATTTCCAGTGCAGACGCTGTAGGAAACCTCATTTAGTCATATTTTAGAATGGATATACTATGCAAACAAGTATAATTTCTGTGTGAGACAATTCTCCATCTATTGAATGTGTCTGGATGGAGTTTTTGAAACACACTGAATACAATCTATTGAATAGATCCTAATGTTAGTGAAAAGATCTGGACTAAAGTATCTTGACTCATTTGTCTGCTCTGCTGGAGAACTCTCACTGCCTACCAAGTTCCTGTGACCTTGACCTTGTAGGACGCTAAGCTGAGTCAGAGAAAGAATAATCAGTGACTTTCTAGCTGTGCTCAAATTTCAGTTTTCTCCAGCAGGTCCCCTACAGACATTTAAATAATATTGCCTTCCTTGCAGTAGTCCATGGAGGACAAACAATGACTGCATTTTCAAAGTTTTATATCATTTATCTCCCTCCTGCTATGTTTTTATAGGATCTTCGCATTTTCAGTTCACAAGGTCATTGTTTTGAAGCTGAGACTTCACATTCTCAAACTTTCTGTTTGTATCAAAATGTATCTTCACTTCCACGTTGCATGTATTTATTAATTCCTTGAGATGTTAGGTCAACTGTTTATATCTCCATATTTACTGGTGACATGTCTGTGTGCCTTAGGGTATAGGCATGGAAGAAAAGAACCATGTGTACACTAATTTTAAGATACTACGTAGGGCTCCAGTATGTTCTGATTTTTTTCTTTAATTGTGTGTGTGTATGTGTGTGTGTGTGTGTGTGTGTGTGTGTGTGTGTGTGTGTGTGATGTAAATAATTTCCAGGTCACAGAATGCTGTGATTTTGATTTTGTCCACCAAAAAACCTTCTTCTTAAGGCTTGCTCATCAGTTTGTGGTATCACTGGAAGCTGGTAGAAGCTTTAGCAGGTAAGGTCTCATGTAAGGAAGTCAAATTACTGTTTCTGACCCTTTGCCCATGGTGGAGGATGGCGAGATGTGGAGAAGAAAGAATGACTTGATGTGGTGGGAGGGGGAAGACCTTGATTAAGGATGTACAGGGGTAGAAAATGTGACTTCTTTATTCATAATAAAAAAATAAAAATAAAATAAAAAAAGAAAGAAAGAACTCATTAAACCTCATCTCTTGCTTCTTGGCCACTGTGAGGTGAGCACTTTGCTCCATCAAACTCCTACCTTCACATAGGTCCTAAATCAATGGAGCCAGTCAATTACTGATAGAAACCTCTGGAACCATGATCTAAAATAAACGTTTCTTTTTCATAATTTGTCTCTGGTACTTTGTTGTGATGATGGAAATCTGAGTAATGCTCTCCCCATGACCAGATAAATTATAATTACTGAGATGGCAGAGTATAGTTTTGTACATTTAAAAATTCCCTTAATTTTTTCCCAATCATCTCAGACAGGTTTGGCTCTATGCTAAAGATGGCTATACTAAGCATCTATGGTCATCCCACCCTAAGTGCATCTGATCTTCTCTAAATGTCAGTTAGTATAATTTGTCTCAATGAAATTCAGAAAAGAAAAAAATCTAAGATTTCCTGTCACTAGGGTATTCTTCAAGGATAATGAAAACTATATCAGAGAGAGTAGATAGCATATGGAATGTGACAGAGTGACTTCTGCTCATAACAATATTATAAGCTTTCCAATAAAAAGTTTTGGTATTTTAAGTCCTCTACATCTTCTAATGATATGACTGTAAGAATTCCTGGCATACCACATGGTGAACCCAACATGGCGCTGGGTGAAATAAAAACTCCTGGCATATATCAGCCACATGGTAAAGCCAACATGACTTTGGCAGAACATGCTTTGTAAGAAGGGCATGCTAGTAGGCATGGCTACATGAATCCGTGCCCACCCATTCTTCTAAGTGGAGATGCCATGTGGCAGTCCCTCTCTTTCTTCTCTTTCTTCCTCTCTCTCTTCTTTCTCTCCCCCTCCCACTTTTTTGATTACCCACTCAGTAACTCCCTTGAATAAACTCTAGTATGGCATCTTTACTTTACTTTAGTGTGTGTGTCTCTTCCCACACATGAAAACAAAAATGACTGTTTCCAATATAGGCAAAGAAGACCTATTCTACCATCTGGTGAATATACAAACCTAAAACACCTTTTATCCACATTTACATATCAGTAGATGGATAAAAAATTAAAAATGTTTACAGCATCTTAATAATTGCTGCTGTTGTATAGTATTATAGGAGTGATTCCCTCCCCTCATCACTATAAGAATTTTTTTGTGTGTAGGCCAAAGGCCAAAGTTGGGTGTCTTCCTCATTCACTCTCCATATTATTATTATTATTATTATCACTGAACCTGAAGCTTAAATATTCACCTAAACTGCAGGACAATGAACACACCTGGGATCCCATCTCCTCTTCCTTCCAGCACCTGGGTTATAGGTATGTCACATTATGATTTGTTTTTGTTCATGAGTGCTGGGGATTGAACTGATCTTCTCCTGCTTGCCTGTAAACACTTTAGTTACTGGATTACACCCCTCTCTTAACTCAAGAATTTTCTTGGAAGAATAATCAAAAGTGATTTTTTTTCAGGTAAGTATTAAACATTCATGAGATGTTAATTCTGCCACAAAAACACTCTCTGCTTCTCTCCTTGACATCCGAATTCCCTACATGATATAGTGACAAAATCAAGTGCTCCTTGTAAATAATGGAAAGTGTTTTGGATAAACAAATGTTCTATACTCTCCTTGCCAGTCTTAGATGTCCTTTGGAAGTAAAGTGGTTTTTTTTGTTTGTTTTTTGTTTTGTTTTTTTAATTTAGAAGAATAAATGGAAAATGTTCTCTTTTTGAAATTCTCAAGTTTTCGTGAGGTTAATTGAAACTGTCAACTTTGTCTAGAATCTCACTGTTTTGCTGACTCTTCTCACATTTTGTTTTCTAAGACAACCAGCAGAGGCTGTATTAGCACAATTCACTCTCACCTGGTGATAAAAGTTCTTCAGAACAGCAAAGATTTCAAGTATTTCTAAATCTTGAAAACAAATGTTATCTCCTGTGCAAGTTGTATTCATTAGTTACAGTTACTTTTATTCTACTGGCATATGACAATCAAAATTCAATGAAATGCAGAATATGTCTAATGCATACTATATATTATTGAATTATGTGAATGGGTAATGAAGCTACCTAAAATGATTAAGGAACTAAAATTCACAAATGAGTAGAGAAATATGAAAATACAGTATAACTGGGTATCATTAAAACAGTAAAAAGTGGGTTATACTTGCAGTGAAAATTGTTCATTTCTAAATGATCAGTGATGGAGATAGTCTATAGCTATGTTCTGACCTGCTCAAAATAAAACTTAGATTTCCTAAGGCTATTTGTCATTTGGGTGAAGAAGAAGATGACAAAGCACACACACACACACACACACACACACACATATATGTAGAGAAAGAGAGAGAGAGAGAGAGAGAGAGAGAGAGACTTGGAAAGGAAAGATCTGTGGACTAGAAAGCTCAGTAGTTAGAGTGTCTATTGCTCTTCTAGAGGACCTGAGTTTCATTCTCAGAACCAAAGTTCTACATCTCATAACAAACTGCAACTCCAGTTCTAGCAGTTATGGTTCACTCTTCTGGTCTCTGCAGGCACCTGCACTCATGTGCACATATCCTAACACAGATAGGCACACACACACAACACACACACACACACACACACACACACACACACACACACACACACACTACATATTAATAAAATGGTTCTTTAAAAAAACAGAGGTGTCATTTTCATTAGGTTGAGTCAATATCCTCCAGTAATTGAGTTCTTCAGTGGTCCTTAGGTAAAAGAGATTGTGTGTGTTCTGTGCATGCTACAGCAAGTAGAGATTAAAGGATTGTAGAAGAAAGTTTTCCTGTGTCTCGCAGCTGCTTGGTAGCAAATAAACACACAGAGTCTCATATTAATTACAAACTGTTTAGTCTATGGCTCATGCTATTGCTAGCTAGCTCTTGTACCTTAAATTAACCCATCTGAATTAATCTGTGTATTTCCATGTGGCTGGTGGCTTACCAGTACTTTTACATTTTGTTTCTTGGTGTCTAGATCATATCTCCTTCACCCTTACTTTTATTCTTTATATAACTTTCTTAGATTTTTCTCCTGGCTGTATCCTGTCTTACTATAGGCCCAAATAGCTTCTTTATTAACCAAAGGTAGGAACACATATTCACAGTGTACAGAAAGACCATCTTGCAGCAAAGGACAACTTGCAGGAGTCTGCTTTTCTGTCAAATGGGCCTCTGCGGTATTAAACTCAAGTAATCAGGCTAAGCTGTCTCACTAACCTGAAAGTGACTCTGATGTTATCAGAAGTGTTATAGAGCTTCACAGAAGATGTTTTACAAGGCGCCTGTGGGATGCATGTTACAGCTGTGTTCTCTGATAATTAGGTTGAGACTTGATGGGAGTTTCTCCACAGCCTTGCTTGAAGAAAGCCAAACTGTACTACCACCATAATTTGATTTCCACCATTTTCTTTTTTTTAATTAGAAGTTTAATTTTCATAAAATATATCCACATATACAGATTTCATAAACAGAATAAAAGTTATTAAATAGATGATATTATCTTTTTTTAGGCTACTTAACAGGTTGTATTTTCTTTTCTTAAATTTTTTATTATGAATAAAGTCACATTTTTTATCTGTGTATATCCTTATTCAAGATCCTTTTCCTCTCCCACCCCCTCCAGTCACTCTCTCTTCTCCACATCTCCCAATCTCCTCCCAGCATGGGCAGGAGGTCCTAAGGTCCCATGGTCCCAATATTGCTCAGTTCAGCCTCCACTCCTGGCAGATCCAGTTTTCTCATAGCAACATCAAGAGAGAGTCAGGTGTTCCTCTAGAGGGAGTGGGATCCAAGGAGTCAGTCCAAGGTGTTTCTGATCCCAAGCTGTTCAGTGGTTATGGTTTACAGCTTAGACATGCTTTGCTTTTTGCTTTTTTGTTTAGAGTCCACTAATGAGTGAGTACATCCCCTGCTTATGTTTTTGAGTTTAAGACACCACTCTCAGAAGGATATTCTCCAAATCCATCCATTTGCCTGCAAATTTTAGGATATCATTTTTTCTTACTGCTCAGTAGTACTCCATTGTGTAGATGTACCACAGTTTGTTAATCCATTCTTCAGTTGAGGGACATCTAGGTTGCTTCTAGGTTCTTGCTATTACGAATATTGCTGCTATGATCATAGTTGAGCTAATATCTTTGGACTATGACTGTGCGTCTGTAGGGTATACACCCAGAAGTGGGTTTGCTAGATCCTTGGGGAGATTGATTCCGAGTTTTCTGAGAAACCACCATATTGCATTCCAGAGTGGCCGAACATGCCTACACTCCTACAAAAATGGAGGAGTGTTCCCCTCACTCTACATCCTCTCCAGCATATGCTGTCATCTGTGTCTTTAATCTTAGCCAATCTAACAGGTGTTAGGTGGTAACTCAAAGTTGTTTTGACTTGCATTTCTCTGACTGCTAAAGATGTTGAACACTTTTTCAAGTGCCTTTCAGCCATTTATAATTCTTCTGCTGAGAATTTCCTTTCTAGTTCTGAACCCCATTTTCTGATAACATTTTTGATTGTTATTCAAGGTTTTGGGCTCTAAATTCTTGAGTTCTTTATATATTTTAGAGACCAATCCCCTGTCACTTGTAGGGTTGGTAAAAATCTTTTCCTATTTTGTTCTTGTTGTTCTCAGTGTCTGTGCCACTGGTGTTACATTTAGGAAGTGGTTGCCTGTGCCAATTTGTAGAAGTGTATTTCCCACTTTCTTTTATATCAAGTTCAGATTGGCTGTGTTTATGTTGAGGTCTTAGATTCACTTGGATTTGAGTTTTGTGCAGGGTAACAGGCTCAGATCTATTAGTATTTTTCTACACACTACCAACCAGCTATGCCAACACCATTTGTTAAATATACTATCTTTTTTCCATTGAATATTTTGGGCCTCTTCGTCAAAGATCAGGTGTTCATAGGTATTTGGGTTAATGTCTGGATCCTCAATTCTATTCCATTGATCCACAAGTCTGTTTTTATGCCAGTACGAGGCTGTTTTTATGACTGTAGCTCTATAGTATAACTTGAAGTCAGTGATGGTGATGCCTCCTGAGGTTCTTTTGTTGAGCAAAATTGTTTTGGCAATCCTGGCTTTCCTGTTATTCCAAATGAAGTTGAGTATTGTTCTTTCAAGTTCCATAAAATATTGTGTTGGGATTTTGATGGACAGTGCATTGAATTTGTAGATTGATTTTGGTAGGATAGCCATTTTTACTATGTTGATCCTACTTATCCACAAACATGGAAGAGCTTTCCATTTTCTGATATCCTCTTCAATTTCTTTCCTCAGTGATTTAAAGTTTTTGTCAAATAGATCTTTTACTTCTTTGGTTATAGTTACTCCAAGGTATTTAATGCTATTTGCAGCTATTATAAAGGGTGATGTTTCCCTTACTTCTTTTTCAGCCCTTTTATCGCTTGTGTATAGGAGGGCTACTGATATCTTTGAGTTATTCTTGTATCTTGCTACATTGCTGAAGGTGTTTATCAGCTGTAGAAGAATTTTGTGCGTCACTTATGTATATAATCATATCATCTGCCAATAGAGATAGTTTCACTTCTTTTCCAATTTCTATCCCTTTGTATCCCCTTAATCTCAGTTTGTTCTCTTATTGCTTTAGCTAAAACTTCATGAACTATATTGAATAGATAAGGGGAGAGAGGACATCCTTGTCTAATTCCTAATTTTAGTGGATTTGCTTTGAGTTTTTGTCCATTAAGTTTGATGTTGGTTTCTTGTAAATCACCTTTATTATATGGAGATATTGTCCCTGTATTCCTGATCCCTCCAGAACTTTTATCATAAAGGAGTGTTGGATTTTATCAATGGATTTTTCAGCATCTAAGGATATGATCATGTGTGTTTTTTCCTTTAGTTTGTTTATATGATGGATGACAGTCACGATTTTTCTTTTGTTTTTGGGATGAAACCTATTTGGTCATGGTGGATGACATTTTTTATATATTGTTGTATACAGTTTGCCAAGATTTTGTTGAGAATTTTAGCATCAATATTCCTGAGGGAAATTGGTCTGTAATTCTCCTTCTTTGTTGTGTGTTTGAGTGGCTTGGGTATTAGGGTAATTGTGGCCTCATAAAAGGAATTTGGCAATATTCCTTCAGTTTCTACTGTGTGAAATAGTTTGAGAAGTAATGGTAGTAATTCTTCTTTGAATGTCTGGTAGAATTCTGCACTGAAACCATCTGGACCTGGGCTTCTTTTTCTTGGGAGGCTTTTAATGACAGCTTCAATTTCCTGAAGGGTTATAGGTCTGTTTAGGTAATTAATCTGTTCTTCATTCAATTTTGGTAAATTGTACCTATCCAAAAAGCTGTCCATTTCTTCTAGGTTTTCCATTTTTGTGGAGTATAGATTTTGATCTGATAATTCTCTGGACTTCCTGGGATCTGTTGTTATGTGCCCCTTTTCATTTCTGATTTTGTTGATTTGGATACTCTCTCTCTGTAAGCTTCCTGTATCTTTATAGGCATTTCTTTCTTCAAGTTAGGAAAGTTTTCTTCTATGATTTTATTGAATACATTATCTGTGCCTTCGAGCTAGTATTCTTCTCCTTCTTCTATTCCTATTATTCTCAAGTTAGATCTTTTCATGGTGTTCCAGATTTCCTGAACATTTTGTGTTATGGTTTTTTTTTTTTTTTTTTTTTTTTTTTTTTTTTTTTTTTTTTTTTTTTTTTTTTTTTTTTTTTTTTTTTTTTTTTGGATTTAGTATTTTTTTGACTGATGTATCTATTTCTGCTACCAAGTCTTCCATTTCAGAGATTCTCTATTCCATCTCTTGGATTCTGTTGGTTATGCTTGTATCTGTAGTTCCAGCTTTTTTCTTCAGGTTTCTATTTCCTTCTTTGCCTCATTTTGTGCCTTTTTTATTGCTTCTATTTTAGTTTTTAGTTCCTGGTATGTTTCTTTCATTTTTTGGTTTACCTTTTCTTTGTTTTCTTTCAAGAATTTGTAATCTCTTCCAATTTTTTTGTTTGTATTTTCTTCTATTTCTTTAAGGGAATCTTTCATATCTTCTTTGAGGGTTTCAGTAATCTTCATAAAGGTGTTTTTGATGTTGTTTCCTTCTGTTTCTTCTTCAATGCTCTGTTCAGGTCTTGTAGTTGTAGAACTACCAGTTTCTTCTGGAGTTGCTTTGTTGTTCTTTATATTATTATGTGTATTTTTGCACTGGCATCTGCCCATGGCTTCAGTGGTTCATAATTAGACCGTTCCTAGTCAGTGTAGCAAGAGGGCTTGTGTGTCTCCTGTCTCCTCTGAGAAAGGGGTCTCCTCTATCTTTGACTCTGCTCTGGACAAGGATCTGAATTTCAAGGCCTCAGTCCTTCTCTGATGATGCAATTTGCTCTGGAGGCAGGCCAGCCATGCAAGGCCCCCTCTTTTAGGTGTGGCTGGAGGAACCCCCACAGCCAAACCCTATTCCTGTCTACTAAGGAGGATTAGGCACTACAGATTGATCCTGGTCCTGGAAGGCAACTTTCCAGGTGAGGAATCAGGTGCCAGAACCTACTCACCTCACCTCTGAATGGGGTGTAGAACCTGACAACCGGGAGCCTCTCAGACCCGGAAGCCAGTCCACATTTCCATTTTTAGTAGAACAGAGGGCTTAGTGGTGTGGTCTGTGGGTCTCAACTGAGGATTTTGATATTAAGGTTTTGATCATAAGCACTTTGACTCTGCATTATTATCATTATTTTACAAATCTCAAAAGAGTATAGACATATTTAATTGTAAAAATAATCTTTTTCAAATTTATGTAATTTTTATTTCTAACAATAGTGTAAAAAGGATTTATTGCCTTAAAGTACAATGATTGGTTTCTAATAACCTTTTAGAAATCATATAAATGAGTGAAAATAAGAGATTTCCTATGCATCCTGTGCTCCAAATAAAGAGGAGTAGAAGTAAACCATATTTGGCAGTAAATCCTAACTCATAGAATAGACATCATTATCTTGAGACTTTTAAAATGTTGTGAAATTTTGTGCTAATTCACTATAACTATGGGAAAGCCCCAGGCTGGGCCTCTCACATGCAGAAATAGAGGCTAGTTTTGGAGGTTGGGCTTTGGATTGCAGACAGCTTCCCTCTTGTGCCCTCAACAGGGAGTGTTCTATGGTTCCCTTCCTTGACATATCACCTCCTTTTAATGAGAATACCAAACACAAAGGATTAGGGGCTAGCTTCATTTACATAATCATATTTAATTTGAATTGTATGTTATAGATCCTTGTCTGAAGCACACATCCCATTACTGAGAAAAAATTATCTTTAATATTAATTTGGTACTTCAAAATGTTTTCTCTTTATGTTCTTTCCTTTGTTTTTCCTTCTTTGTCTTCTTCTCCCTTTTTTCTATCCTCCCTCTTTTTCTTTCTTCATTTATTTTCCTTTGGTGGCACACTATTGTTAGAATCCACAGTCTCATGAACCCTAGCTCCAGCCCAATATTACATATTTCTAATCATGTAGCCACTGAGGTTCTTTATATTGTATTCCCATAGAAATAAGAATCAATGTTGACAGATGCTGGAAGAGTAAAGTATTGTAGTATGGAAATGATAATAACATTGCTTGGCAGTTATTTACTAATGATTTGGGACATCAGTTTTTCATCTAGAGAATGGGGTTATGTTGGTGACTACATTAATATTAATGGGAAAATACATATGGAGTGTGTATAGTTCACCATACTGACCAGGACACAAACAATTGGTATATCTAGTTGCCATCCTAAATATTGTTCACAAATCATTTTATTGGCTTGTAAAACCCAAGTCTATGAAACAGTTATTTTTAGTTTTATTCTTGCAAAGGAATAAACTAATGAACTGGTAATTTAAAAATCTGACTGATTCAGAGAAAGAATGAGTAGCTCTCCTAGAATTTGAAACTTTCGGTTGTCTAACTCAGTCTAATTTCAAACATTTTTCTTATGCAGTCTGATTTGTATAATTCCTAATTCTGTTTTTTTCACCTTGACAGTCAATATACTAAGTACATACATTCAGCAAATTCTTATAAAAATAAACTACTTAGGTTGATTGCATTTGATATTTTCAAGTTTATGTTTTATAATAGCTGTACATACTAAATGTATTTTTAGTTTGGGGATTTTTCATTTGATTAATAATATACTGAATTTTACTGTTATATAAACTGCTGACTGAAAAAAATAGAATTTCCAATTGATTAGAATTGGACTATATTTATATAACATAATTAAATGAAATTTCTCACTTTTACATTGAACTATTTTATGCAAGTATACTCCTGTACACTTTAAAGCACTATGCATAGAGACCATCATTATTCTTTTATTTGGTTTTTATTGTAAGATCTTTAGTCATGGTATATTAATTTGGTATAAATGTGAATAAAATATATTATTTTTAATGATTTTCTTATATTTTTTAAGTTTAAGGTATATTATTATTTAAACATCTTTTTAAGTATGTATTTTTTATTAAACACTTGAGATTAAGTTTTAAAAAAGCATTTTTTTTTAAAACTTTTCTGGAAGGGAGACAGGGCAGCATGGTCCAATGGGAGAGCAGATCTAGAATCATGGAAAATCATTCAGAAGCCAACAGTTAATAACAAGAACATTTGTATAACAGTGTGTTTAGTAAAATTTTTAGAGGTCAATGAGAAAACCCTCAGAAACAATCCAAACTATGCAAAACCAAAATGAAATAGCCTATGAGTAGCCTTTTAATACAATAAATACACTGTACTCCTCCCCCCACCCCCAGAGTCCTTATAATGCTCTACTTTGTGACAAGATCACTTGGCCATTCTAGTATGTAAACTTTACACCATGTGGCGAGTGAAACAATGAATGGGTAACCCATTCCAAGTAAGGACAAGAAGTTAAATGCACAAATGACCAAGAACTCCTTCATAGCATCCTTACTTCATGCTCTCTGAAACTCATTCTAGTAATCACAGAAGTCTAGTAAGACATCATGCATTTCTCCATGCCCCATTGCCCTGATGACTTTAACTTCAAATTACTTTTACATTCCCTAGTTCTACACAATACTTTCATAGATATGTCATATGCAACAGAAAGTTTAATTTCATATTATGGGAATGATGGCAGGGTGGAGCAGAACGATACAGTTAACACATAGCAACTTGTTGCCATGAGCTTTATGATTCTCCTCTGTTCTTTTCTATCCCCTGACCTGCAGATTTTTTTGTCACTTTGTTGAGTCTTTTTGCTTCTAACTTCTTGTCAACAGATTCCTAAATGAAGATACAAACTCCAGGGCACCACACTCAGGGCTATTTATTTATAGTGCTTTCTAAAAGTTTTATAGCATAAAACAATGAACAGTACATAAGCAGTATATAATAGTGGTGTGTGTGTGTGTGTGTGTGTGTGTGTGTGTGTGTGTGTAGTGTGTGTATGTGTGTGTGTAATTTTTAAATTGAAGATACAAGTTATAGTTTCCAAAGGCTTCCTTGTGCTCTGATATTTAAATCTAGCTCTAGCTCTAGATCACATATAATTAAATCTTGGAATTTTAAAATCATCATAAGAAATAGTATCTAAGACTTCTCTCCCACATGTCCAGGTGTATGTGTGTTCTTTGTACTTAAAGATCTAACAAGAAAAGGAAGGCCATTCGTTTTTGACATCTGTGTTCTTGTTATCTGATCACGGTTATTGGTCTTAGTGTTTTGCTTAGAGCAAATTTCATGGCAAGATTACTAGAACCCCCACTTTCCTGTCTTCCCTTCTATCCCTGCTTTTCAAGATCTCTGGCCTTCCCAGCAGAGCCAAGATGATAATACTGAAAAGGCTATAAAAACACTTCAGTATCAAATGCAGTTATTCTGTGTCTCCATGATTCAAGTCTTACTCTATTCTTCAATATATGCAATTAACTCATTTTACAATGGTGCATTCTGCTTTATACATTCCAAATATAGAACTTCAAAGTTTCTGATCATGAAAAGATTGATTTTACTTGCTTGCCTATATCTCTCCACATTGAAATTGTCAGAGTTTATGGTGCATGGAAGTAAGCCTCCTATTCATCTTGGTTATGATGAGGTTGTAGGGCCCTGCCTTGCACTCTTAGGCCTATTTTAGAAATGAATAGTACAGAGGCAGTTAACTCCAGTGAAAATCACCACAACACCCCTGGGAGTATTCTGGGAAGAGATGCTGCATAAACACAAAGAATTCTGCAAAAATGGTTGTGTTCATCTTCCTAATGTCTCACAAGATAGGTATGCTGTGATCACTGCTAATATAAAGCTGTGACTGCCACAAATAGAACACAGCTGATTTTCTCTCACTGCATGAAGAATGACCATTTTTTCCTCATAATTGTTAAAAGAAATTATCTGTCAGATTATTCCCTGAATGCCAGCCTGTACATATTTGTCTAATTGCTCATACATGTGACCTAAAGACTAGTTTGGAAGAAAAGCAATACCCCAAGTTTAAAAAACATTTAGATGAGCAGGTACTCCTACTGCAGACCCACTTGGAAAAGCTAAATGTGTGGAAATCTGTTGATTAAAGAAGAACATCTAAGTGAAACAATGAAACCAGAAACATGCCATACTTCTATATACAGAGCTCTGGTGCACCTCATCATTGCTTAAATTGTTTTAGGGAAGATGATACCATAACAACATGAAGTGTATCTTAACAATAAGACTTAGAAATGGCAGTCTGGGTAATTTAATCTATTATCAGTGACTGAATAAAGAGTTGACTCTTACAAAAGGGCAATTCTCCTGGCACACCACATAAAATATATTGCCCCAATGAAATGTCAGAGTGTCCCTAGAGGGCAATTCCTAGTAGCATTAGAGAGAGTACATAAGGAGGGGTGAGACACAGGCTTCTCATAAAGCATTACTAAGAAGCTATCTGCAAAGAAGATTTTAACAAAGGGATATTTGCATCTGAAAGTACTGTCTGTCTTCCTGTGGCTAGTTAGGAATGTAAAAACAAATAAAGCCCAGGTCAAGGGAGTCAGGATACTGTCTGCCTGTCTAATAACTAAGGGTGCTATTCAAGGATGGCATTGTATGATTTATGATATTTATTTGCTATGTTTATTTCTTTTAGATTCCTTACCTGCTGGAAAATTTTTGGTATGAACATGCATAAACACTGTCAGCTGTGTGTAGATCTGAAAAATTCTAACCTACCTGAGGATCAAAGAACATTTGTTGGAAAACTATCTATGAGGAATACAATTTTGTAATTTGTAGGACTAGGGGAAGCTTATTTTTAATAGAATATTTTAAATCACTATGATGTGTTTTATTTCTAGGGAACTCTTCTTAGTAGCTCATTGACAGAAGTCTGGAGACCAGCCTTGTAAGTAAAAGTATAGAGTGGAGTTGGTCATAAAAGAGAGCTAACCTCCATTTTTACTTTATTATTAAATTAAAGTTGGGAAAAAACAAAGGAATATATAGCTATCTTAAAGTAGTTGATTTTATTACAAGGCAAAAAATATGACTTTTTTATATCTTGAAGATGATAACTGAGTATTATAAACTACTTCACATCTTCAAGATGCACTGTCCTCTATTGATATGTCTAAATGGATATATGTTTGCACCAGACTTGCATCTGTTGCCATGAGTTGTGCTGTGTATGTTTTATATTGAAGACATTTTTATAATATTCTTGAGAATTAGCTGTGTGAAGAGCAGTCTACAGATCAATAGAAACTTTCCAGTATCAAAACATCAAATATATAGAAAAAGCTTGATTAATGTGCGTTCATTTAAAAACTACCTCATGACTAAGATGAATGAATATATAATATGAATATATAATGAATATATAATAAATATATATTCAGAAATTTGGTTTGAACATTATAGTGCCCTTTAGCATACCTAAGGTTTTATAAAAAACCAGACTGGCCTTGAACTCAAAGAGATTCACCTGCCTGCCTGTTTCAAGAGCGACAGAATTAAAGATGTACAACACCAAACCTTTAAAAGACTGATCTACAGTTCTCATATTGATACTATCTGCAGTCAATATCTATTAATATTAATAGAACAGTCACATCATAAACTTAATTTGTAAAATGCTTTTCTGTAACCATCTGTTTTGTATTTAAAATAATAAATTTTTAAAAAATGTCATTAGAAATGAAGTACAATATATGTTTCACAAACTTGATGCATAAGAGATAATTCATAAAGATGTCAGCAAAAGGAGAATATGCACTGTATAGTTTAGGAGCACCTCTCCTAACAGAATGTTTCTTGATAAAATCAAAAGTATAAATATATAACCAACAGTTTTCAAGTGGAATCCTCTCTGTATGTACTCACTATATAGACCTTCTACAAAAATAATGAGACTCAAGTCTAGGCTCATTTCATGAACTAAACTGTCATCAAAAGATTAGCTGAAGCCCTTGAAGGAGAATGAAGCCTAACATTTATGTGTTTTCACTCATAATACAGAACCGAGTCAACAATTCACAATCAAGTGAGGGAGGGAGTTATCATAAAGATTTCAGAACAAAGAGAAGCTATTGTTTCTCTCTTCTTCCCAAGTTCTACTGACCCAATTATACATTTCCAGGAGAATAAAGTCACCAACATGTAAAGATGCTGGGAGAAGCTTACATTTCTTTGAGGTATCTAAGATTAGAACGCTTCCTGATGCCTATGACGAACCAGCATGAAGATGAGCATGGGGATGTGAAGGACCTTAGAAAAGGCAACAAAACCTAGGGACACCAAGATGCCTCAGCAAGTAGGGGTGCTTACCCACAGGCCTGATGATCTGCACTGTATCCCACAAGGTGGCAGTTCAGATAGGCCTGCTAAGAGCCAAGAGTTGTCTTTTTACATCCCCCCTCTCTCTCTTCCCCCCTCTCAATTCAATTAAATATAATTTTTTTTTTGAAAAAGATGACTAAGATACCATTCAATTTTAACTAATTGTCACCAAGCAGAACCAAAGTCTCCCTTTTCTTCCTTGGTCATTTATCCTTCTCATGCTCCCTATCCAGATAAAATAACGCCTCATTAACAATTCACTGGGAATGTTTTCAGAAGTGAAATTGCTCAGGCAGAACTGTAGACATACACTGGTTTTTAGAAGTGTCTAGGGTCAAAGAGAATTTACTTCAACTGTGTCCAGGAGTTACTGACATCTCATAGCTACTGTCTCTGAATGGGTTTCACCTCTGCTTTTCTGATTTAATACTTTACTTTTCATGTACTGTATTCACAATGCATTTTAAAAGATACATATTTCTTGTGATAAATGTAAGGCTATAATTTTACAATTTGACAGATTTAGAGAGGGCCTTATAACTGATTTTTGTTGTTGTTGTTCAACCCAAAATTAGGTCTAGAAGCTCTGCATACAGAAAGAAACATGTGGGTGTTGTAGTCCTTCTTTTTGAACTAAAAACTTTCTGCTGAATGTTTGAAACTCAGTAGGCATAAGTCATACAAGAGAAAATGGATGGCATACTTTATGATGAAAAGTGCAATGCAGGGACTGAAGAGATGGCTGAGTCATTAAGAGCACTTGCTGTTCTTTCAGAGGAACCCATATGGTGTGGTTCACAACTAGCTGTACTCCAGTTTTATGGGATCCAATGTAATGTCCTTTTCTGAAAACCCCTATCAGGCACACACATTCTCACATATGAAATAAAATTAATAAATAGAATTTTGAAAAGTACAATGGGTTGTAAACATCAGTAAACAAAAGTACGTCACTGATCATGTGTTAGCTTTAAGTGGATAGGAACATGAGCTGTAGTTAAAAACCCCAAAGCATTTGTTCCTATAGATTTTCCCATCCACGTCCTGGCCTACATACTGATGAGAGCAATTGATATAAGTACAATCTATTATCAGATAAAAGACAGACAAGCCAATGCCCATAATTCTTTTTGAAATTGAAGACAATACCTACATAATTCATTGAATATGGGGAGGTTGAGCTGGTACCTACATGTAGCCTCAACCCCCTGCGTTCCAAAATCTTTGGTCCAGGAAGGTACTCTGCATGTTATCAAAAGAGAAATGTACACACCAACCCAGCCACAAACCCTTTATTTACAATGATGTACTACCTGCAAGATATACTACGGTAATATTGGCACAAAGCTTGTGGGAGAAACCAATCAATAATTGATTCAACTTAAGTCTCACTCTACAAATTAGAGCCCATACCCAACTATGTTTGGATGACCAAGAATAAGAGACCAGATAGCCCAGGGACCTAGGGTAATACCAAATACTGGTCCTTACAAAGAAAAAGAATGAAGGGATAAAGTGCTTTTTAATGGTATTCTGCTATTTTCATAGATAAGTAAGTGCCTTGTTCAGATAAGCTTCCTCCTGCAGCAGATGGGAACCCACAGTCAGTCATTAAACAAAGAATGACAGACTCAAGCCTAAATGAGATGTCTACCAAATCCCTCTTCTCAGGAATCAGGGAATCCTGCAGAAGAAAAGGCAGAAAATGTATAAGAGCCAGAGAAGGTGAAGGACATCAAAGCTCTCAAGATTAACCTGAGTTAAGTTCATAGGAACTCACAGAGACCAGAGCACCATGCACAGGGCCTCATGTCTGAGGTCAATGGCTGGATCCTACAAGGTATGAGAGAATTCACTTTAATAACTAACTTTTCTCTGATCTCAGTCATATAAAATGACTTTAATGCCTTCCTTCCAGGCAACTATATTAGTTATTTTTCCTGTTACTTTCCTTAAGTACCAGACAAGAAGAAGCAACTTAAGGAGGAAAGGATTTATTTTGCTGTTTGAGAGATTCCAAACCCTTTGATGGGGAAGACATGACAGACAGCAGGTGGCTTTATGATCTGGGGACATAAACAGCTCATCACATCACATATACAACCTGGAACGGACAAAGGGGAATGCTGGTATTCTCCTGACCTTCTCTTTTTTCTCTTTTCTTTATCTGAGACTTTAGTACTCAATATGAAGGGGTCAACCCGCTCAGTAACTCTTCTCTGGAGACCTTTTCACAGAAATGCTGAAAGATGTCTTCTCTAAGAAATCTTAAATCTTCTGAGTTGACATTGAAAATTAACCCTGAATCATCATAATATCGAGTTCACAGCTTGATAGCACTGGCAACTTTTACATTCAACTAGCTTCGATGTTCCTGTTCCACACTAACTTAAAACAATTCTTGTTGGTAAAGTTCAATTATTCCTATTATGAGACTTTTTGCATTTAGGTAAAGAATGACTCTTTAAAGTTAAATGAAAAGGTAGAGCCATAGAATAGTCAATAACTTTCCCTTGTATACATGAGAGGCAAGACACAGACACTAAAACAGATTGAGAATCCCTGATATTTTCCAGAATGTTTTTATGTTTGAGAAATCCCCCGTTTGTGGATTTCTCTCTAGTAATCTGTGCTAACCAACTCTCTTCCTTGGAATGCATATTTCAAAGAACAAAACCTCAGCAGTCTTGGTAGTGGCAAGCAGCACACCACAGTTAGTGTTTAGTAAAGCCAGGTGCCAAAGTGACTCAGAAATGATGGTACACAAAATAAGAAGCAATTGTCAACAACCACTACAAAAGAGAGAGCTAAACAGCTTAAAAGTGGAATACACAAAAGAATAAAAGGAAGAAAATGTCTGACTACTCAAAGAAAAATGCATTCCATCATCTTAATTGCCTAAAATTGGGAGTTTAAGGGTTTATTATTTAAAAGTTAAGCCTTTTATGCATAAAAATTACAGTGAAGGTCTGAACAAAGTGTTAAGCAAGTAGGAGCACTTTCTGTTAGCCTCAAATTACCTGTGAATACAACATACATTGAGCATATGAATTTAGGACCAAAATGTTTTAATTACTAAACAATGTCTTCTTTGTCCTTCTACCAGTACATAGATTTGTTCAACATCTGCTGCCCAGAAAGAGGTCCTTAAATTATGTAATTACATTTTTTTTCTTTGTAGACAGGAATGCTATCCTGAAAAGTAGATCTGGAAGCAGAAAGACACAACTATGTTATTGGCCACCTACCTGCCCAGTGGCCAACCATAATTACCTGACCACTTCCTCCAATGGAGACTTTGCCAACTCAATATTGTTGCCTTTTTTTGTATATTCACACTCAGAGGAATGAGATCAAGACAGACTAGTATGGTACAAAGAGTCTTAGTCAAAGCTCCTGAGGATAGAATTTATAGGCCTCAAATTTGAGGAATATATGGGATCCTCCTGAGAAATTTCTGACTTCCATATGCCTACCTGCTTCATTTTCAGACTGCATATCACTTTACCACCCTACTAGTACCAGTATTAGAGAGAAAACCAGAGCCATAGAGAAATGTAGGGCAGTCTTTACATATGTGCGTACAGATGGTTCATTGGAAATAGGATAAACCTAAAATATGTTAGGTTTCTTTCTACCAAGGAAAACATTCAGGTGCTTCTTGGAATTTGAACACTGTTATTTAGACTCTGGCTTTTCTGCATCTTTTGTAAACAGATAGTCATCCTCTTGACCTTTCTGCTGTCAGCACCATTCCCAGTTTACTGAAAATGGTCATAGGTCAACTTTTTTGGGGGTGTCCTAAGGCTGACTATTTTCTTTACCTCCATAGCTGATATCTTAGTCCTTCTTACCCCAGCTTTACCGTGACTACCCTAGCTTTCACCCTTTGGCCATGCACATCTTCTTTAGAGTCTGTTATTATAGAGAACCATGCTCACCTTTATCATCTGATTTCCTCTCAGAAAATATTATCTATAAGGCCCATAATATTCTACAAGTTTTCACAGTAGTGCATGAAAAGATAATTTCCTTGTATGTCTTTCTGTTTTGAAATGTTGCTTCTAAAAATTACACATGATTCAAATTTTCATGTTCATAAATACCATTTTGTTGGCATTTGTTTAGTCATTTACATACCACTGTAGCTTCAGTCTGTATTGTCCTACAAAGGCTCACATACCAGAGGCTTGGTTTTACCATTGTGCTATCCAGAGGCATTTAGAAACTCCAAGAAGAGGGACATGTTTTTTTTTTTTTTTTTTTTTTTTTTTTTTTTTTTTTTTTTTTTTTTTTTTTTTTTTTTTTTTTTTTTTTTTTTTTTTTTTTTTTTTTTTTTTTTTTTTTTTTTTTTTTTTTTTTTTTTTTTTTTTTTTTTTTTTTTTTTTTTTTTTTTTTTTTTTTTTTTTTTTTTTTT
>PVIH01012594.1:0-39739 GCA_004025045.1 Sigmodon hispidus | reverse complement strand
GGTTTTACCTATTTTTTATTTCCTGGCCATGAAGTCAATGAGTTTGCTTTCCCATGTGCTTTCTGCCAATACTGTCCTGTTCCACCCCGCAAAGACTTAGAAGTACTGGGATACTTGTGACCATGCCTGGAACCTACAAAGTGTGATGTGCCACCAGCAGCCTATCCTTTAACAAGCTGGTAGTTCTAGGAATTTGCTGTGGTTAGATAAAGCATACACACACACACACCCACACACACTAACACAAAGGAGCTTTCCTTCACACTGTGGCTCAGAACTGCCATTTCACAGATGTTAAGGCTTGCAAACCCTGAAATGCCTAGTCTCTGACTCTGTACAGAAAATGTTTGTGTGTTCTCATAACCATGAGATGACTCTCTTTTCTTGATTACCATTCTAATCACTGGTATAATGTAACCATGCTAAATTCATTATTCTGTAAGCTTCTGCTGTTTGTACACTGATATCTTTTGTCCCTGGATGTCATTTCTCAGAATATCCCATGATTTTCTAAGATCATTCTTGAACCTAATTGTACCTTTCCCAGGGGGACATTCTTTGGTCATTGTATAGAAAATAGCACTGCTACAAAAGTGAGAATTACTACTGAGAAATCTCCTTAGACACAATGTTTGGTTTCCCTAATTCAAAAGTTCTTCCTTTAGATATTGAGATAATTGTTAAGAATTAATGTTTCATTTTATTTGTATGAGTATTTTTTACCAGAATGTGTACTACATAAACACATTAGTCACAAAAGCTGGCAGTAGGTGTTGGACCTCTGGGATTAAAATTACAAGCAGTTGTGGGCTACCCTGTGGATGCTAGTAACCAAACCCAGGCTCGCTACAAGGTAGCAAGTGTTCTTAAATACTGGGCAATCTCTGTAACCTCCCAAGAAGCAGTGTTTTTTTGAATACCTCTGCTGTCCAATTTATTTAAATATAATATATATTACATATACTTAAACTACCATTCACTCATAGCAACAAAAGGTTCATCATGCATAATAAAGGATGGAAAATCATACTGCAAAATATTTTCTTGATCAATATATGAATTCTGCAGAACTTATCCAGACAAGGCCCACTTCCTTTGTCTTCCATGCTCTGGTACGAAGAAGCAGTGTTTTAAGTTTAATATTTTTAATATTTAATGACTTTGATTTACCACGGGGGACAAATAAAAATGATGGCTATTTCCTTTTTTATCCAGCATTTCTAAAAGCTTAGTATATAACTCTAAACAATTAATTTAGTGAAATAGTCTGTTTTTCTTTCAATGAGTTAATGACTATTCTCTGTTTTACAAACATGTTTGACTAAAACTACAGCAAAGATATCAAAAATAAAACAAAACAAAACAAAACTGAAGAATACCTAAGTATCTCTGCTACATATTGTGGAATGACTCCTCACCAAGATTTTATTATTATTTTCTTCATAAGTTGCCCAAGTAAATCTTTGTTTTGTTTCTCTAAAACTTGCTATATGTTTATCTGGCAATGATACCAGTATATAAGCTGTTATAAAATATTATCACAAATTAGGTGATATAAAACAACTTTGTATCACAACTTTGGAGGTTAGAAGTTTGAAATAAAATTGTAATTCTCCCTCTTAAGCCTGAAGGGATTTCTTCCTTGTTCCTCATAATTAACTAGCAGTGCAGGTTTTTCTCAGTGTGCAGAGGCATAACTCTGGCCTCTGCCTCAATGTCCTAGAACACCCAAGTCCAAATCCCTCTGTGTCCCTGTCTCTATGTGGCTATCTTAAGAGTATCATATTGGATTAAGGGTCAACTTCACTTCAGTACAATCTTAACTAATTACATCTGCAATTACTCTTTTCCAAGTAGTTAACATTTTGAGATAATGGAGATTATCAATAAACATTTTTTTCTAAGAGTTAAGTTCACACTTTAATTCACTATAGTGTCTAAAGATGTAGGGAGAAGGATTTCTCCCCTACAATTAATTTTTATGAACAGAAAATGTATTTCTTACTTATGCCAGTGAAGGTTCTTAAACACATACTTTGTACTTACTATTATAAATAATATTTATTTGATGACTGAAACTTCTTTCAATGACATTTATGTTGTTCAATAAGCCACTGTTTGAATTCCAAATTGAAAAGTAGAGATGGGCATCTGATGACATAGCTACCTATCATTTATAGGGCATCATATACTTAAGACCACCTAGTCAGTTACTGATGAAACCTTTGGAGTCATTAGATACTAGAATCTCATCAGTTTGTTCCACCACAGAACTAAGTTTATTGCATTAATTAATTTTCTTACCACTATTACAAAATATACAAGAGTGGGTGAATAATGGTTTTGACTATCAGTTTCCAAATCATGTAGAGTAAGCATGATGATGGGTAAATAGATAGCTGGTCACATACCAGCAAGAGTTGAATAATAGAGAGTGATGAACAATGGTGCTCAGTTACTTGTATTCATTTTTAATTCTTATTTAATTTGGAACTCCAGTTTATAAAGTGGTGCTGCCTACAGTCAGTGTGGGTCTTCCTTCCTGAAAATATGCTACAGATGTACCCAAGGGAACTACTCTAACAGGATTCTCAATCTAGTCAAGTAGACAATCATACTTAACTAGCAGACTCAGAAAAGGTAACTTATCCAAAGTTCTTTTTGTAGAGTTCAATGCTCCCAAATCCCTTTTTATTAGTATATATTAATTGTTCGAAGGTATGTGAGTCATTATAACATTTCAACACTTCTAGATCTTAAAATGCATCTGTGTGATGGAAATGTATAATAATACATTTAATAATGAAGTATAAAAGCTTGAGATTGGTGTACTTGGAAAAAATTGAATTAAAGTAGCTTATAGTTTTCAAACTACTTATGTGGCACAGTGATATCAGTTGTATATCAATATCTCTACAAAAGTCAACAGTGTCATAAGCTGCAAATCTTCAGCAATTATAAAGACTGATAATATAAAAAAAAAACTAGTAGTTCAAAGAGTGTGGTGCATGTCTAAGGGAAAACAAAATTTCCTAAAGTTTTTGAAAAGGATAATTACACAGGGTATAAATTATGAGCTTATAGACTAAGGCTATTTTCAAATATCCATGCCCATGGCAGTGGAAAAACCAATATGAGTATGAGCTGCCAAATAGGAATATGAAACTTTAGAGATCAAGATAACTATAGAGGAATGTAACCAAAGCTAAGGATGGAGGCATTGTCCATGCACAAATTGTAGTTGGTATTTAATGAAAACTCAGAGCCAGATATTGGGGAAAGCTGGAATATCAGAGAGAGGAAAAAGACCACAGTCAATTGTCACCCAGCCAACTTCTCAGGGTAAAAGTTATCTTCAAGAGTTCTCGGCCTAGTTGGTCACTTCTACAGAATATCTCAATGTCTGCCTATGTCTGTCTGCCTTAAATATCTTCTTGGCCCAGTTGTTTCACTTCTGAGTTTAAATCTGCATTATATTCTAGAATTAGGATTAAAGGTGTCATCTACTACAGTTTGGTTGTTAGGACTTCTTGAACTTACAGTCACAGAAAGATCTCTGTCTCCTAAATTATGGGATTAAAGGCATAACTCACTACTTGGTCATTCTCACACTAGGATTAAACACCTGAGTTACCAACTGCCATTCTTGTGCTGGGATTAAAGACATGAGTTACTATTCTGACTCTCATGGCTTGGCTGTGGGTCATTCTGTCCTCTGATATTCCAGGCTTATTTTATTAAATATAAAATATATCACTACAGGTGGATGGTGCTAAAGGAAAACCACTTAAGCTTTTACATGCACATACACATGTGCATGTATGTGTCTACTCACATGTGCATACATAGGAACACATACATATTTACACATAGAAATGTATGAAATAAAATTTGAAATAGTTGAGAAGAAGAGACACACATGTAAGCAGAGATACATGGGAAACTCTATTACTCTCTGAACCTGAGTAGGACAGAAAGGCAAAACAACAACAAAATTAGTAAGAAAATAGAAGATCATAAGGAGGCCAACAACATAAGTAGCAATCACAGAATAATTCTCAGAATAACTCTGAAGTACATATTCCACTCATGGACAATGGAGAGTTTTCTCCAAAATAGGCAATATTTTGGAAGAGTATCAAAGACCTTATGATATAAGACCGAGTGCAATTAGATTAGACAAACATACAAATACAAAATGCTCGAAATGTTTGATAATAACTGAACTGTGAGGTTCATACTCATGTCACATACATGTACCATCACCTATACATGTTATATAAGCACAATGTAAGTACACACAAACCTTATAAAATAAGATTGCATTATTTAAGATGCTGAATTCATGGGAATTTTTTATTAGACAAACAAAGTTGTAGTGGGATTATGTTATGTTGCTACTGTGTCTTGTCATTGTAAATATTTATTCTGCCTATGAGTTTAATAAAAGCTGATTTGCTAAAGGCAGACAGGAAGTGTGGGTGGGGTAATCAGGCTAAGAAAACTCAGGAACATCCCAGAGCAAAGACAGAAGCTAGGCAGAGCCTCCAGAGAGAGAACACAGATGCCCGAGTGAGATGCCACAGGGATGTGTGATGAGGAGACAGCAGCAGACACAAAGAAGGTGAAATGCTGCTCTAAGAAAAGGTACTGAGCTGGATGGCTAAACAAGATGGGTTAGATTAAGACTAAAGAGCTAGCAAGTTATATGCCTGGGTCCTAAGCCAATCAGCATAAGTAATATAAGCCTGCATGTGTTTCTGCTGGATTGCCAGACTGCCAGTCAAATCCTTGGTCCAGGTCTGAAAACTCTGGGCTAGAAACGTATTACAACACAAAGTCAATGGACTGACTTTTAAAAGGGAGAATAAATTAGAACACCTACTGTTAATGAGAGAATTTATGTTACTCTACAACTTGAAATATGCAAAGAACAAGAATGTAATAATATTCTATGACAACATAGTGATAACTCAAGTAACATATACAATATCTCTAAATAGTGTAAATCACCAAAGGGTCCTGGAGAAAAATGGATTTGTAATCATGTCTTCCCACACAGAAAACTATAGGACCCAAGAGCCTACCAATAAATTCCATCCAATATCTAGAGAAAGAACAGAATTCTAATCTGAAACAAAATGGCTTTTGAAGTAGAAGAGAAAGAAATACTTCCTAACTCTGCTATGAGACTATTTTTAGACTGTTACTACAGTAAACACATCAAAAGACAGATGAGAGCTAGCTTTTCTCTTGAATGGAGACACAAAACACACAGGGTACCAGCAAATCAGATTCTCAGCATGCACAGGGCCAGTGTAATTCACTGGGAAACTTTTTAAGCAGATGAGGAACTAGAGCAGCCTGCCTTTTCCTGATGAAGGTTATGGCTAAAAGCCCCTCCTACTCTGTGGGAAGAGATTCAGTCTTTTATCAAGGAACTGGGAGGGGCAGGAGGGGGGAGGGAGTTTGAACAAGGGAATACATGGATTAAAAAATATGACTTTATTCATAATAAAAAATAAAAAAGTGAACACTGTATACCCTCATAATTTCTATTTAATATATTATTTCAAATTCTAGACATTTCCATCTATTAAGATAAATAATAAAAAAGACAATTTTTTTTGCAATCATGGATAATGGTATAGTTAGGAAGTTCTAGAAAATATCTTTTAAAAAGTTGATAATTGTGTTTGTCAACATCAGAGTCTTAGATGTTATTATATAAATGCAGTAACTATGGATAGAGACGTAAGACAGTGCAAGTATCATCTCTACAATTGAACTATATATTCCATGTAATTCTATAAGAATTACATCAGTATTTTTATTAGGGTAAAAATTTACTTGCTTATTCTGTAAGTTATGGCAAAATGAGAACAACTTATAAAAGCCGAAACAATGTTTAAAAAGAAGAACAAATATGGATAACTTACATTATCTGTTTTTAAAATTCAACCATATATTTAGGGCAATTAACACAACATGGAATTAATGAAGAGTATACAATACACGTGAGTAAATGATACAGGATAGAGACCTTCTCAAAGATGACAAACGCACACGTATACACACCATCATTAGTTGAATTTTGCCAAATGATGTCAGTAACTAAAATGGGAAAGAGTACTCTTTCTACTAATGTTGCTTGAGCTGTTAGCCATTTATATAGGAAAAAAATAAGGACCTCAATATAGCAACTCATAACACATGATAGATCTACAGATAAAAGTGAAATGATAAAATTTACAGACAAAAATGTCAGGTGTACACCTTTAGTTCCAGGACCTGGGAAGCAGAGGCAGGCAGATCACTGTGAGTTTGAGGCCAGCTTGGTCTACTGAGTGAGTTCCAGGATATTTAATACTATAGAGAAGTCATTTCAAAACAAACAAACCATAACTTAGAAGAAAACTTGTATTTAAGTGGAGAAAACACAAAAAAAATGAGATATATAAATATTATGTTGGACATCCCAATACTCAGGATGTAAACGAGAATCTGAAGTTCAAGGCTATCATCAACTATATGGGAAAATTGGGCTCCCCCTGGACTATAAAAACATATGTTGGTATTGTGGAACACTGGTAAATTTTATATTTACAAAAATAAAACTGTCATTGAGATATATTATTAAAGTAAATGGGAAAAATTATGTGTTGGGAGATAAGTATTTTTCATGCATATATCTGAGAAGAGGCTTCTATCTAGAATATAGTCTACAACAAAATATTAAGAGAATATACATACTATAATTTAAAAAAATGGATAGAGGATAGAAGACTTGAACAAACATTTCCACATTGGACAATAAATGGGCTCATGCAAAAATCACACAGCATCAGTAGTTTCCAGGGCAATGATGACTAAGACCATTGCCAGACATTGCTACACACTTTCTTGACTGGCTGAAATCCAAAAGACTGACAACACTTGTTGGTAGACATACCACATTTGGAACTCTTCCATACTGCTGGTAAAAAGATAAATTTTTACAACTACCAAGAAAAATAGCTTGTTTTCTTATTTATATAGGTAAATACACACTCACTGTTGACCCAATATTTTCATTTTCATAAACAAAATGGGTATCTATATTCACATAAAAACCTGAATATGAATGTTTCTATTATTTGACTCTTAAAAGTTCCTGTGCTAAAACTATCCATATAGCTGCCAACAAGTGAATAAATGGACAAATATGTGGTTTATACATATATTGAAATTCTATTTTATATCAATAGGTACAAAGGTATATATCTCACAAATACATTATGTTAATTAAAAGAAGCAGGACACAATAAAGCACAGAGTGTATAATTACAGCTTATTAATATTGAGTAGAATACAAGTTAACTTTGTCAAAGAAAGCCAAGGAAGAAAGCCTGACTGTATAGGGATATCAGGAAAGTTTAGTTTGAGTGTACATTTTCTACTTCTCGATTGTGGTAGTTTTCCAGTTCTGCATATCAATAAGATCTTATTGAATTGAAGTACATTTGAAAAGTATATAGAAAATTTAAGCCTCTGCCTTCTGCCCTTCTATTATTATATGTAAGAGCCATCCCAGCAGAGTTCAAGACCCCTTGTTTGTTTACACTGATTCTTCTGCTGCAATAATTTTTTGATCCTGTGGGCTATTCTGGTGTCAGCAATGGCATGGAAGAGTCTAAAATGACGAGATGAGCATCAGCCTACATTGATTCAGTGAAGATGTTGCTGTCAGGTTCTGTAACTGACTCATCGATAATTCTTCTTTGTTTGGACCACTAGCACACAAAGTCTACTTTAACTGCTTCTTTATTTTCCTTGGAGTTACCTATTCCCATCAGGGATAAAATAAATCAATTATACTATTTGGATGTGGTCAGTTCATCTCCTTTTTAAAGATGAGGAGACAGAGCCTCAGGAAATTAAACAATAAAATCAATGGGTCTAATAAAGATGAAGCTTCATATTTACTTACTTTAGTTCTGTATCTTTTGCTTCTTTTATTTTATACCCAGTAAACACAGGCTTTAAGACAACTTGAACCAGCAATTTAAACATATTCATAAACACACAAGCACATAAGCACATGCACCCTCCCCACACACAGAGAAAGAGAGAGAGAGAGAATGAAACTATATAAATGTAGGAATATTATCCAAGCAGATAGAGGAAGAGAGGTGAGAATTTTAATAGTCTTAATACCTTTAAAACCTAACACAATACTAAGTTCATCAAGGCTAATTTAATCTAATGCTTTTACTAGTTCTCCAGGTAAACTATCACTACCTTAGCATTTATTTTTTTAAATGGCCAACATGCAGTTTTTTTCATTTTTTTCTGTTCCTCCCAGATCTGGACATAATGCTTGTTTGGTTGGTGTTCAGTCCACTCTTAACAATAAATCCAGCAAATGTCCCATCATATCCACAAGGCCCAATTCTCATGCTTTCACACTGCCTTTACATTTTTACTCTGGCATCACTGATAATTTCATCTGTATGTTCGTGTGAAAGTCACAATGCGCACTCTCTTCATCAAATATTTTCTACTTTAACACCTGTGCAATTTTAAGGTGTAAACTATTCCCACATGCCACAAAAGCTAATGATAAATGAAGAATTACTGTGGAAAAATTTCAACTTGGAAATTGTCATCTCACAGTCCCTCAGTGGGCAAGAATAAAAGACATTTTGACATCGTTGATGTTTAGGGATCTGAACTTGGGGCTATTACTGGTTCTTTATCTGTTGGGGAAATGGGTAGGGAAACTGTAACTTGAGTGTTGTTCAACATTTTATTAATGGGGGAAAGCATCACTTCGGTTACAGAATCATGAGTTCATTAGTAGTTCAGTGACAGAGTCCCACAGTGAAACCCCAGATTTTACATGATGTTCTGTAAGATCTGAAGGCAGCCTTCACACAGAGCAGCATTGCCAGCTCCAAACCTTGTTAACATGAGAAGTTAGGGAGGGTTGAGCTTATCCTCTTATTCTCATTTTGTGCCAGAAATAGAATTTTGGAGAGATCTGCTGACATCTATTTTCACGTGTGGCACTGATCATTCAGTTAGAAATTTACAAAAAGAAGACCTCGACTTTGGACATTTGAAAATTTAAAGAGAATGGTAAAATTATAAAGAAATTATATTTCCCTTTTTTCATAATGAAGAAGGACAAACAATGCTGTTTGACTTGTGGACAGCTCTGGATGGCTCCTTCAATTCACGGATTCTATGGAAAATCACTATGGAGTTAGTTACTTGTTACTGAGCAACAGTTTATTCCAATTATTACTGAAACAAGGCTAACAGACAGTTATTGGTGAAGAACAGATTTTTTAAATGAACTATTAAATCAACAACATTTTCTCTTGTTGTAAAGAGGCAGAAATTATTTTAGCAGCTGACATTTTCTAATGTTCTCAGGCCTTTTTAGACATTTCAAGTGGTCTGGGGGCATCAGTGAAGACCCCAGGGCAACAAGGTTTAAAGCTGTTAAATGTAGAGATGACACAATTAGACAGAGTCGCTGCAGAGACTACAGTATGCACTGCTCCACTCTTTACAAGATGCAAAGGGACACAACCTTGGAATATCCACAGGAGACATTTCCTTAGGAAAGACTTTCATAGGCAGTTGCTAATGATTGATTTTGAATACTTCCCATTCTATTTCTGCTTATCTATTTTTAAATCAAAGTAAAATCTATTACAGCTTACAAAGCACAGTAGAAGATATCAAATTTTATTCCTTGATGTTTTATATGCATTTTAAGAGCAAATTTTTAAATCCTTCTAAGTTTCTTGACCCAGAGATAAAAACCAGCCTTGGAATGTCTAAATCTTTCCATGTATCCTCCTGTTTTGGACACTCATATGCTCATAAGATCAAAACTTACTACATAGAAAAGTACTTTGAAATAACATTCCTAGTATTTGTTAAAAGTGACAATGGTGGTAATATTTCCATCCTTTTCTTCCAATAGCATTAAACTATAATCTAAAATGTATAGGCAACAGGTACAAATTAACACGCAAAATGCACATGTACCAAAGGAAGAGTAGTTCTATGGTCTGAGGAGAGCTAACCTTGAACCTTCTACAGTTAACAATCCTGCAGTTAGGAAGACTGTAAAAGGTTAGTTCTAATAGCAGGAAGAGAAGCTGGTCTCTGGGCATTTACACTGTGTAGTTTGAATATCTACCTTATCACAAAGTAACAGGTACCAGCATTCTCCAAAGCTTCAGTCAGAGTGTAGAGAAATACTTGTTGAGTTTAATTGGATTGAATTAAAAATTGTCCTTTCAAAGAATCAAGTTGGCATCTCAAGTTCAAGGTCTCCAAACGATATAGGCTCTCCTCCACAGCTGTCTAATGAACTCCTGAGTAGTTACAGATAAAAGGGATTAAAGGCACCGCACAGAGCGTTTGCTTTAGTCTTTCATTATCTGGACTACAGAAGTCTCTGATAATTATACTGTTCCATGAAACAAAAGAAGTTTAATCTTTGTACTTCCTGTTTTAGAAGTAAACATCAAAACGTTATGTTGGGTATGAATCCTATTAGAATAAATAATAACACCTGTCAGGCAGCAACTTTAAAGAAGTCAAGACTTCTTTCTGACAGGACACTAAAACTCCATCCGCACACAACCAAACAGCTCCTTGACACAGTGTTGCAATCTCAGCCTTGTTGCGGCTGGGCATCGAGTAAGTCAGTTTGCAGAGAGAAGCATCATCAGGGTGGATAGGGATGCGGTTATTCCTTGTTATAAGTATGACGCGGAGGTCATATATCAGGCAATTATACCTTTTCAGTACAAGCTAACCCCTCACAGCAGGGAAGCCACGCTTATGACAGCATTAGAGAGACAAAGCCTTCAGCTCAAATATATATATATATATATATATATATATATATATATATAATAAAAAAGGGAAATCCAAAAAAAGAAAAAAAAGATTAAAAAATTAAATTCATTTTCTTACCAGCACGTTGCAGCACCAACTCGCTCACGGGAATGTTGCTTTTACAGGTTTCTCTTTTAATTATCCTGGAAGCAGGGAGACAGGGAGGGGGGGCAGAGAAGAAGAAGCAGGGTGGTTAAATTAGCGTGCTGGAATCTTTTCAGTTTGTCGCATAGAGTAGAAAAATAAAGAAAAAAGAAATGGGGGAAAACTCAGTAATTTAAATTTGCTCTCAGTTCAGCCTGCACCGCTGGGTCCCGCCCCTTCTTCCCGCTGGGTTCCATTACCTGCAAGGCTGGGACTGACGGCCACTGTTCAAACACAAAAAGGCAGCCAGCATGCTGGGACCATTCTGTCTGCTCTTGGGTCTCACTTGTCCCGTCAACTCAGCATCACCACCAGAAAGGTGTTCTGCAGCTCCTTTTTGGGTACTCACATGTCATTATTTCCCATGAAGCAGATAACACAGAGTTGAGGGGTTGTTTATAGTTTGCTTTTTTTTATTTCATTTTTATAATATTATTGAAATTATTTTTTTAGTTATATTTATATTCTGCTGTTTTGCATTCCTTACTGCCTCCGTTTACCTTCTTCAAGACACACTCTCTCTCCTGTCTTTTCCTTTACATCACATGCATGGGCATATCAAGGAACACAATGTAAGACATATCAAAATTATAAGGGTTTTCATTTCTCTTTTTAACTTTCCTTTTTGGGTCTGCAATGTTGAGAATAGTTTGTGTGAAAGCATGCCCAGGACCATGTTTCTAAGAGCACCAGAAAACTTCTAAGAAGGATGAAATATAGAAAAGTTTCCATAATCAAATTCAAAATGTTCCTCTTAATATTTATGAAGTAGGTAAATAAATAGATAAAGGAGCCAACCTTGGTTCTTATTGAAAATTTAACCTGAGACATGGGAACCTTTTGAATTTTACCAACAGTAGCAAAACCCTGATACTAAGATGAAACAAGTTTCTAGTTATCAGCAAAGAAAAGGTACAGGCATTTTTCTTCCATGAGTAATTTCATTCCAACATGGACTTTTTACAACAGACTTCATGTGTGAGCTTTCTAACCAGGGCGTTATAAACTACTGTGTGATTGACACTATCATAGCTTGGGTGTGTTCTGGGTCTTCTACATGTGTATGTCTATCTCCACTTTTCTTTTCATACTATGTTATAGCTCTGGTTCTCCTACCAAAAGGTCAAGCTGTATCTCTAATGTAAATGTACCATGATGATCTCTGTTATGCTCCATAACCACATAGTGGTTAAGGAGTGAAAGATACAATCAGGGGATATCTCACTCACCAAAGTGTTCCTTTTTGCAAGATGAGGACTAGAGTGTGACCTCAAACACCCATGTAAAATAGGCCATAAACTGAACATGGTAGTACATATTTGTAATCCCAGGACTGGGGAGGCAGAGACAGGAAGAACCCTTAGATTCACTGACTATCCAGAAAAGTACAATTGATGAGTTCCAGCTTAGCAAGAGATTGTTTTTGAAAACGAAAACTGGGCTATTCTAAGGAATGACTTTCAGGACTGTTCTCTGGTCTCCATATGCATGCATACATGTTTGTGCACCTGTACACATGAACACATGGACATGTGTGCAAGCACATACTCAGACACACACTGATGTAATTATATATACTTTGTGATACTGGCTGAAGACAGAAGAAAATTACTCTTGATAACAGAATAGTATTTAATCTAATTTTGCTTGATAATTTTTCACTTAATTATTTTTTTATCTCTATCTGTCTCATCTTCTCATCCACTGATGTGGATTGCAACATTTCTAGAATTTTGTAAGGGCAACCATGGGCTGCTTTCATGTACCTCACTTTTCAGAAAAAAATTTTTAATGTTACAAATTAAATAACATGATTTAGCTTCTCAAATTGGTAAAATGCTAGCTGATTGTCAGATATTAAATATTTACCCTGCCATTTATGGCCCATCATAGAAACAAATCAATTAAAAATGGAAATGACAGAGACACATATGCATACTCTCTCTCTTTCTCTCTCTCTCTCTCTCTCTCTCTCTCTCTCTCTCTCTCACACACACACACACACACACATATGTAGCCCTGAAGTTATTTCTTCTACTATTGTTTATAATGCATGTCTTTTCTCAAAGCCCACCAGCTCCACATGATAGAGACATAGGGCAGGCTAGGTATACCAGAAGCCATGTTTACTTCCCAGGTAGTTAGGTAATCAACTATAATGAAACGGTGATAAATTACACCAATGCACTAATTGTAGAACTTTGCAGCAGCATAAAATATAATAAAGCTAAGTTATACTTTGGTTTGGATGTGTTAGGTGTAATTTTTTTTCAAAAGAGACCAATGTAGTGGTATTGCTGGATCCTTGGGGAGATTGATTCCCAGGTTTCTGAAAAATCTCCATACTGTATTCCAGAGTGGCTGAACAAGCTTACACTCCCACCAACAATGGAGGAGTGTTCCCCTTGTTTTGCAACCTCTCCAGCATAGGCTATCTATGTCTTTTATCTTAGCCAATCTGACAGGTGTAAGGTGGTATCTCAAAGTTGTTTTGTTTTGCATTTCTCTGATGGCTAAAAATGTTGAGCACTTTTTCAAGTGTTTTTCAGCTATTTTTAATTCTTCTGCTGAGAATTCCCTTTTTAGTTCTGAACCCCATTTACTTTAAACAAAAAGCAAAGCATTCCCAAGCTGCAAACCACAACCACTGAACAGCTTGGGATCTGAAACACCTTGGACCAGCACCTTGGAGCCCATTCTCTCCAGAGGAACACCTGACCCAGTCTTGGTGTTGGGGTGAGGAAAGCAGATCTGCCTGGAGTGGATGCTGAACTAAGCCACTTTGGGACATTGGGACCTCCTGCCCTTGCTGGGGTGGAGATAAGAGATAGGGAGAAGAGATAGTGACTGGGAGGGGCAGGAGGGGGAAGGGAGTTTGAAAAAGAATATGACTTTATTCATAAAAAGAGACCAATGTAGTAAGATTTTATTTCTTTGAAGCATTCTATAATTTCTAGTGGCTCTCCTTTAATTCCTCTGTTCTACAAAAAGAAAAAAAAAACTTCTAGAAAGAAAAAACAAATAAACAAAAAATATAGAAATAAAAATAAATAAGCCAGAATTTTAAAAATTGGTGTCTTTTAAGTATTTAAGACTACTATGCCAGCATGAATTACTTTGGACGAATTTGAAGGATCTTATACTTAGAACATGTATGTGTATGTATGCATATACCATGTATATGTATCACACATCAATTTATATCCTGGATGTTTTTGTTTTAGATAAAGACAAAAATAATACTTATAATAAGCAATATTATCAAGTTCAATTATTTGTATATTAATCTTAATATACAAATTTTAGACATTCAATTTTAGATAAGAAACTTTGTTGAAATAAGATCATCTAGGTCTTAGAAGATTTATAAAACACAATTCTAGCAAGTGTATTTATTCTGTTACTTGTGAAGGAGTCACTTGGTGCTATATGGGTGGAGATTTAAAAATATACTGCATTTCATGTAGCTCTGCTGAAAACTGATCCACTTCAAAAATAAACTCCTACTGAATTAGGGAATTGTGAGTTGTTAAAGGTATCATTGTGGCTTATAAACCATGAAACTGTGTCTTAAACATTGAAAAATTTTGTTGGAAATATATTAGATTTTTTTTTTTTTTTATCATTCTTGGCTTTTTAAGAAGAGATGATAATGTAGCCCAGGCTGCCTCCAAGTGCTGATAGTCACTCATCAGCTTCACAAGTTTGGATCTAGCTTTCAGACAGATATTATTTATTTGTTTGCTTGCTTGATTTTTATATATGGAGATCTAATGCATCCCAGGCTGGTCTTGAACTGGCCATATAGTTGAATATGGCCTTGACTACTGATTCTCTTGCTTCTGCCTCCTAAATTCTGGGATTACAGATATGCACCACCACATCTGGCCTGCATATACTCTAAAGAAGGTTCTCTAAATTTTTCAGTGGATGCTGATAGTCCCAAACAAGTTGATTGTGAGTTCAAAGCCAGCCTGAACTTCCATGAGTTCAAGACAAATAGGGCTACTACACAGTGACAACTTGCTTCAATAAAAGAAATATTTGAACTACAGTAATATGACACATTATTTAAATTTTGATTCCAAAAGGAACTCAACGTCAATGTGGAAATGAGAGCAGTAATTTTATTGTTTGGCCTTTTGAGTCATGGAATACTGTCTAAAAGTGTAATGTATGTCTTAGTAATGATAGTCACTAAGATATTTTTCCTTTCAATACAACTCAGAAAATTATTCACTTTTTCTGTGCCACTAAACTATCATTAGACTCCATAAACCATATAACATGAGGATATTCCTCTCAGTCTTGACATTAAAGGAGCCTATTATTTGGCCTTACATTTTTTAAAAACTGTATCTTTATGGTTATTGACCTCTCTTATTAAAATTATTAAATATATGACATTTGAACATAATTAGATACATATAAAAACCAACCTCCTGATCCTATATATTTTTATAAGCAAATTTTTGAGAGTAGGTAGCACAGACACTAAGAATAACAAACAATAAGTGGGATCTCCTCAAACTGAGATGCTTCTGTAAGGCCAAGGACATAGTCAATAAGACAAAACGACAGCCTACACATTGGGAAGAGATTTTTATCAACCCTACAACTGACAGAGGATTGATCTCTAAAATGTATAGAGAACACAAGAAACTAAAGCCCCAAACCAATAATAACTCAATTAAAAAATGGGGTTCAGAATTAAAAAGGGAATTCTCAGCAGAATTACAAATGGCTGAAAGGCACATATAACATCTTTAGCCATCAGAGAAATGCAAATCAAAACAAATTTGAGATACCAACATATACCTGTCAGAATGGCTAAGATTAAAAACACAGATGACAGCTTATGCTGGAGAGGATGCAAAGCAAGGGGAACACTCCTCCATTGTTGGTGGGAGTGTAAGCTTGTTCAGCTACTCTGGAATGCAGTATGGCTGTTTTTCAGAAAACTGGGAATCAGTCTTCCCAAGGATCCAGCAATACCACTTCTGGGTGTATACCCTAAAGATGCACATTCATACCCCAAAAGCATTAGCTCAACTATGTTCATAGCAGCGTTATTTGTAATAGCAAGAACCTGGAAACAACCTAGATGCCCCTCAACTGTAGAATGAATTAACCAACTGTGGTACAATGGAGTACTACTCAGCAGTAAGAAGAAATGATATTCTAAAATTCTCAGGCAAATGGATGGATTTGGAGAATATCCTCTTGAGCCAGGTTTCACAAGCCCAGAAAGAGAATCAGGGAATGTACTCACTCATTAGTGGACTTAAAAAAAAATAAAAAAAGATGTCATTGTATACAAGAGCTCAAGGTTAGAATATAGCTAACTGGAACTATGCCTCACTTCTGCATTGATGGCCTCTGGCAGGGGTGTGGGTGAGGAAGGACTTGTTTTCTCTAAGGGCCTGGCTACAGGGAGTTTAATTATGCTCCAGTAAGTAAATGAGCAGCATGAATGGACTTTTTTGTAAATGGGGAGATCATAAGAGTGTGTATGACTCTGAGAGGACTAATAATTGAGTTTGATTGGGTGCATAATATAAAATCACCGAATAATAAATATATAAAGAAAACAAGAAGTATCTGGCTTTGGAACTTTTAAAGGCTTTGTTTATTTTCTTAAGTTTTAGGGAATTATATGATATGTATTTGTCTTAGTTTTCTTTAAGTTATAGTAGAATTCTGTAGTAAGCCCATATTTTCCTGTGTTTGCTTTTGTTATTGCTGTTTTTTTATTTTTAGTATGGAGTATTTTATTAGTATTTTAAGTAATTCAAGTTTACGAAGTATGCATTTGTCAAAATCATTCATTGAATTTAGGTTTAATTTTGCTATTTAAAAATTCACCAGTTTTTTTCAAAATCTTCAATTTATCGAAACAAATTTATAATGTATGTCCTTATGATTTTCTGGAATTTCATTCATATCTGTTCTAATGTTTGCCTTTCTATTTCTAGTTTTATTGAAGTAGGTTTTTCCTTTTTTCGTTTAATTTGTTTAAGAATTTGCCAATTGTGTTTAATCCTTAAAAAATAAATTAATTAATAAAAGTATCATGAGCAATTTAATTCTGAGTGATTAAGATTATAAAGAAATTTAAAGGTAAACTGATATTTAGCCTAAATTAGAACAGAGACACCAAGGCCAATGTAAACTTGCATATGTCATTTCTACCTGCAGCCATATTCTCATAGAGAAAAACAGGTTGAAAGCAAACTGCCTTTATATTAAATTCAATTGTGAAGTAAAAGATATTCCATGAGAGTGTGGGCCAAATGGGTAAGTTTTTTTGTCTCTGAACTCTTATGTTGAATATGTGTGGTATAGGGGATATTGAACCATTTTATTAATATCTAGATATGCAAGACACAAAAGGAGAACACTGTATGCTGTAGGACAAAAACAGAGTTAGATACAAAGAGCAGACTGGTTTATAGAAACATTCAATACCTGGTAAAACTGGCTGCTTGAATTTTACCCAAAATACTGGACAAAAGTAAATCTCCATGACATTATATTCTAAATGTAAATGGAATAATAGCTAACTGTCTTTGATCAATGTATAATATGCAACATGTTAGGGGCATTTGGTATAGATATTATTTTAGAGGACACATTTTATTGACTCTTACATGGCTGAGGAATTGGTTTTTGAATAACTAAGTAAGTGGAAATGAGGTGAACACCAACATGCTTTTAAACAGCCCCCCCCCCACCATTTGCTATGTGCATGCACCAGTACTGGTCTGAACCAGTCATAGTCTGTCCTGGTTTTAGAACTTGACTCTTGATTGTTGGTTATAAATTTTCTCAAAGTAGAACGTTGACCTATCAGTTGAAAAGGAAGGTTAGTCTCCTATCCAGCAGGTGCTCAGCAGCATCTGCTTGACATGGCTTTTGCTTCCTGGTATTGTTAGTAAGGCTGAATATAAAAATGTGCTATTTTGGAAATTTAGCAAAAAAATATAGCATTCATTCCAAAAAATTCAGAAGAATATTTTCCCAAGCTGTTAGTAAGATATTTTTTTTTTTTTTGGCAGAGTGATTTTTCTTAAGCCAGGATTTTCTACACTTACCAGAACTGACATACCCTAGTTTCTCCTATGCATAATTTTGAGCTTCTGGATTTCAGTAAGTCACAGTCAACATTTATCTAAAGGTATTAGATAAAAAATTTCAAAATTAGACAACTCACATGGTTAAAATAGCTTTTATTATAGTTATTATTGCAATTGTTCTGTCTAATTACTAAATATAATCAGCTTCCTTCTCTGTCCCATTTATGAACTAAATGTATGTTACAGATGTGTGTATAGGAGAAACCATAACTCTAAATGCTTCAACACCTTCTCTGGTGTAAGTGTCTACTAGGGACCTCAAAATTTTCTGTGTTCCACAGATAAAAGGGACTACTATATTTACTGTCTTTTAAACTGAAACAGATAATCAGAGGGAACAATGAGTGGGTTCAATTTTTTTTTTAACTCTTAAAAATATTCTCTTTTTTCTTCTGAAGTACTTTATCACTTTTTTTTTTAAAAAATTTAAAGCCACCTCACCAAATAGGCCAACATGAGGTCCAGCTTCCATTGATTCCGAGTTAGCTTTGCCTCCTAGTTAGTAGCTTTCATAGCATTTTGTTCAGAAGATAGAAAGGCTAAAGATTTAACTATTGAGGCAAAAGTTACATAATTAATAATTCTGTCTTTAAGCCTTCTCTCATACTTTTTTTTCTATTTACAACATGACAGAAGTGTCTAGCATTTTCTTTTCTTCTCAACAAAGTTCACTATACATCTCTTTGGAAAAAACCAAAACAAAACTAAACCAAAACAAAACTAACTCTTCCTGGTTTACTGTTGTAAAAATAGACCAGAAAAATATTTATTTTTTTTACAAGCAATTTAGTCAAAATGTAGGCATGCTGAGTTTAGATAATTCATCTATAAAAACTAAAAGAAGATGTCACAAAGATGAAAAAGATGCCCCTTGTAACTTTCTAAGAAGTTGGTGGGTTTTTTTTGTCTGTTTTTATTTTTTCCCCACACAAGAATTGAAGAGCTAATGACATAGGTTAATTAGGCATATATCATAAATACTTATGTGTTATTGGGAGAAAAATCTGCTCACAACATTTTGAAGAAATTGAATTGTCAAGACTTACTTTAAAAACACATCAACCTGGAAACACTTGACTGAGAACACTTTAGGGTATTTTATAAGGAACTATAACCAGAAAAAAGAAGATGAAATTTCCTATGTTAGAGAAGAGGTAAACATAAGGAAAGAAAAGGCAAGAAGTAAGCAAAGAACCAAATTACCTTCATGATGATTCCACAATGTTGCATACACACTTGATCTAAGAGGAATGGATCTCAGCTTCCCAAACACAAAGAATAGAATGTGAGAAGTTTTTGGTGTCATATCATCTGTAAGATGAGAGGTAACTCTTTGTGTATGAGAGGTACAGCCATTTAGGATGAAAAATTGGAGAATAATTTCATAGGTTCTCACAGAGAGAAGTAGAAATGATGGATTAAATAACTTTATCAACACAAACATTCATATCTTATAAAGTAGGCCTAATATGTCATAACTACTTATGTCTTGAATCAGGCTTGAAGTAGAATTATAATTTTAGCTTAAAAACAAAATAATTGAATTCTTCACCTTAGTCTTAAAACTAACTACAAAGCATAGTAATTAATTATCAGTTAAATGATAATAAGTTCCTAATCTGTTTGATGTTCTCCTCATAGTGGACACACCTGGGAAGAAGATAATGTTTCCTTCACATTGATCAAGCAAGCAGAATATCACAGACAGTGTCAATAGTGAGCAATGACTGATGCACAGACTGATGCATCAAAGTTAAATGATATCTTCAGCCCACGCTTGAAACCAAGATGGCAACCAATGTAAGTGACTCCATGTTGAAGACAGGAAAGCTGCCTAAATGAAGAAAGAGTCCCCCAAAGGAGCAGCAGTAATCACTCCTGAGGTATAAAAGTCAACAACTTTGCTTCTGTGGCTTAACATTTCTACCTCTCATGTCTAGAAGAAGGCAATTTAAGAAAGTTTCAAAGTAATACCTAGGCAAAAATAATTTCTTAAAAATTCTTAATGGATTGAAACTCACTTTATCACAGTGAAGGTCATTTACCTCTAGTTTATTACAGGTATCATATTAAATGTCGAAACTCAAGAATTCCCAGTGGGTCAGAAATGAAGCAAGGGTGGCTTTCATAATCCTTGTGGAGAAGGTAAAGCAAAACAGGCAATTTGGAGTTCTATAAAAAGAGAATCTCTACAATTTGTTTTTTCTACTTTCATATTATATATATGTATATATATATATCATGTTATATATCAATTAAGAGACTATATATGAGAAGTTTAATAGAAAATCAAGTTACTCACACAAAATAAATGTATAAAAGTCAAGAGTTGTGTTATAACTCAGAAGTAATCATAATATTTATTGAAATATGCTTTGATGTCTTGAAAGAGATATGTCAGATATTAAAATAATGTATAAATGTTATTAAATATATTAATATATTCATAAAAGCTATATTATGCTGTAGAGAGTAAGTTTAAATTATTTTGTAACTGCAATTTCATATTTCAATATTTTTATTATTTAATAAAAGCAATTTCAATCAAAATCTGATATCTTAGAACTCAGAGTTCAAATTCACAATATGATGCTTGAGATGTACTCTGACTCTCATTAATACAGAATATGTTTGAGGAAATATGTGAAAAAATTTCCAGCTATTCCTTAACAATATAAAATTACTGCTTCAGGAAGCATATCATGTTTCAAAGAAAATGAACAAAAAGAATAAATGCTAAAACAAGATGTAATAAAGAAGGAAAGAGAATCAATTTTAATTGGAGCAGGCACTTCAATCTATGATTCAGAAACCAAGTATATTTCCCTCCCACTTGTAGACCATAACCTGAGGCAAATCCATGGAACAACCAAACACAAGTAAGAAAGTGGAGACTGTCACCCTAAAGGCAGGGACTCTGAGATGGCATATTTCATGTGCACATTAGCTCCTAGGGAAGTCCCTCAAATCCAGAAGTAAATTATCTCATACTTTTAAGAACAAGAAACATCAAAGAGCTTGGGTTTACACAGACTGAACATTTAAAGGGGAGGTTTACTAGAGAAGAGATGTCCACAGAGAAAGAACTTCTAGAGGGTAGATGGTTTCTATGATATTGTTTGTTTAAAGGTGGGGCGTGGTTCTGTACTGATCAGCCCATTGTAGCTGGTACCAGCTTGCTGGGAAATACTGGTATTCTAGTTTGGCAGATTAAAGGCCCTTGTTAATACACACTGCATACTGGGCCAATAAATCACTCAAATGATAAGCTAGTAGAAAATCCACATCAGAGAAATTAGTCATCCTTTATAAACATGCTACACTAAGCTTGAACTAAATTTGGTAGCCCTGCTAGGGAATTTCATCCCATTAAAACAAAACTCAACAAAATAAAGGCACCATGGTCAAAAGTGACCTGGGGAGGACAAGATTTATTTCAACTTATAAGTCACAGTCCATTATCAAGGGAAATCAGGGCAGGAACTCAATCAAGACAGGAACCTGGAGGCAAGAGCTGAAGCAGAGACACTGGGTTATGCTGCTCAATGGCTTGTTCCTAGGCTCCTACTCAGCTAGCTTTCATACACAGCCCAGTCACAGCCTCCTAGGGATGCCCTTGTTCACAGTGGGCTAGACATTTCTACATCAACTAGCCATCAAGAAAATGCCCCACAGACATTCTCACAGGACAAATTGAGGAAGGGAACCCTTTAGTTGAGCTTCTCTCTTCCAAACTGTGTCAAATTGATAACCAAGATTAATCATCACACAAGCATACGAACTAAGATGCACATATTATTAGACTATATGAAAAGTTAAGATCCAGAAAAATGAGATAAATAAGAGATTCACTGAGAGATCTAATGAGAACATTCAACTTTAAGTAAAAGGATGACACAAAGTACCTGTGGAAAAATTAATTTCAACCAACTATGTAAATTTAAAGGTAAGGAAAATCAACAAACTAAGAGATTTTGTATTGTGAAAGTGTTAATCTAACAGGATAATATAACAGTCTTACATGTATATTTGTCTAATGAGAGTACCTTGAAAATATGTCTGAAACTGACAGAGACAACGAGATAGCAAAATACAGAGTTAGAGCTGTCAATCTTGAATGTTATCTCAGACTGAATAAAAGGAAGAAATTAATGTAGGCATAGAAGGTCTGACCTCTGATCTAGTAATCTTTCTTCTAAGGTGCTTGTGAGATGGTCACAGATATACCATACACTGGGCCATAACAATCAACTGTTAATACATTTCAAAATTGCTAAGAAAAATGTTATGTCAAGAATGATACATAACTTTCAGATTATAGGAGTAAAACTTCATTTACAATTTAAAGGCTACAAAAAGCTAGAAAAAATTTCATAAGTTTCTTGAGATCTGTTTCAGAAAATTGACAACAGAAGAAACAAATATTTATTTGCATGTGTGTTATTTATGTGTGTAGAGACAAGGTTTCCCTATATAGCCCATGCAGTTCTTGAATTCATAATCTTCTTTCTTTAGCATTCCAAATACTGAGCCTTACAGTTATGAATCACCACTCTAACCTATAAACTAATAAAGTAATTAGACTTGAAGTAATGTGTCTTCCTGCAATGAAAATTTTATGTATGAAAATATTTCTGATGCCTAACAAGAGAATAATATTATATATTTTTACCTATGTGTACGAATATATTCTAGTATATATACTAATGTATATTTTTACAAATCTTCATGATCTTCTTCAATTTTTTATTAGAATAATCCTTTGGGTTTCTGGATTGTCAGAGACTTACGTTTTGTTAAAAATAGATTTATATTTTAAATATTGTTCTGAGGTCTCCTTTATTGAAAATAGATATTTTTTGCTCAAATAATACATCCTGATTGCTGTTCTCTACCCTCTACTCCTCCCAGTTCCTCTCCACCTCCCTTCTTGTCCAGGCTCTCTGCCTTTCTGTTCCTTATTAGAAAATAACAGAGTTTTTAAGAAAATATAATATAATAAATGAAAAAATAAAACCAACTCATCAAAATTGAGTAAAACAAACAGAGGGAAATGAACCTAAAAGAAGGCACAAGAAACAAAGATTCACTCATTCACATACTCAGGAACCCTATAAAAACATTAAACTTATACTATATATGGCAAGCATCTGCAGGGTAAAATGAGGGAAGAAAAAAAATACGTAAATATTTTTTAAAGGTGAAGTTCTAACATGACATTGAGAGACAAGTAACCTTGAAAAGTTCCATGGAGTTTGTTTTCTGTTGGACATATAGTGCTGGACATGAAGCCTACCTTTAAGAGTAGTTTGTTAACCCAGTGAGACTCTCTTGGAGAAAACTAAGTTTCCATTTGTAAGTGGTTATCAGTTATAGATAGTTTCTGGGTTAGCGATAGAAGCATGTGTCTATTCTCCCTTTGATATCTAGCACTTTAACTGGGGCAGACCTGTGCAGGCCAGGTAAATGATATCTCTGTCTCTGAGAATTCCTATGTATACTGGTCATATTGATTAAAACAGTTTGGTGTCCTCAAACCCTCTGGCTCTTAACTCTTTATACAGGGTCACTTGAACCCTAAGGGGAGGGATTTTATGGATTTTTCACTCTCTGCATAATGTCTTGATGTGGCTCTCTGTATTTGTTCCCATCTGCTGTAGGAGGAAGCCTCTTTGATGATGGATAAGCAAATCACTGATCTATGAGTATAGCAGAATGTCATTAGGAGTCATTTTATTGCTTTTTGAAAAAGACCAGTAGCATTTGCTTCTACCCTAGGTTGCTGGGTTATTAGTCACTGAAGCATTGTTGGCTAAGGGTTTCATTTTGTGGAGACATTGGCTTGTTTCTCTCACAATCTATGTGCCTCTATTGTGCTAACATATCTTGCATGCAGGACACCATGATAGACCAAAGGGGTTATGGTTGTATTGGTGTTTATGGGTCTCTTTTTGTAGCATGTGGAGTACATTGTTGTATCAAAGATGCTAGAACATAGAGGTGAAGGCTCTGTGTATACTGAGTTGTATAGGTGCTATCTGCAATGATGGGACTTTGCTGTCAATTTATAGAGAGAAACTATAGTTTTGGCAACAGCCTGGGTTGTTTGGCAGTTATTCTGAGTTTTATAATAGCTTAAATATTGTTTACATAAAAGTTTATTCTTGTTAATTATAATTTTTCAAGCTTTAAATTACCCAAAGTTTGTATCAAAAATAGATTTTTTTACTATTGTGAAATATGCAATGATTTTTCACATAATTTCTAAACTTTTAAATTAAATTTATTCCTCAATATATTGCATCTAAGTAAAAAAATCATAATAAAAATAAGAATAATTATAAATAATTGAAATAAAATTGGTATTGAATAAATGAAATAAATCAAAACATGTTGAACATAGTGTTGTAAATTGAGTAGAAATTTTATAGTAGTCACAAGCACTTACGCTAGAAAATTAGCAAACAACAAAAAGTAGAGAAAAGATAAATAGAAAACAATTTATGAAGAAAGAAAATATAATATAACATTGTGAAAAATAAATAATAAAAATATAAATTTCTCAAACAGGATCAATGCAAGCAATAAAGAGTGTGTAATTAGAATAATGGAACAATTTTAAATACACTAAGAGAAATTATGAACAATTTGATGATAATTAATTGGAAAACCTAGACCAAATCTGCAAATTTTTTAAAACACATGAATGATTCCACACGCTAAAGATAAGATGCCAAGATAAAATAGTTTTATAGTTACTGTGAAAATAAAATTAGTATTGAAGACACTTTCACAAAAAGTCATTTACCTCAAATTTTTTGCCACTGAATTTTATAAATCTTTAGAAGAGAAAGTGATTCCAATTTTGTTCTATTTCAGAAAATGGAAAATAATAATAATAATCTACAGTATAGTCTGAACGCCCTGAGGTCCAAAACATTCAAATCCAAAATTGAATAAAGTAACTAAGTCACATCTACATGAAGAATATAGACACCAGATTAATTCACTTGAAATCTATATGGCTATTCTAACATAAAATAAATTCATTATAGCACCTAATTATATTTTTAAAAAGAAAACATGCCACTACTATCTTATTAAAGGTAACTTGTAAACATTTTTAATGATGAAACAATAAAAGAATTCTTAATAAATGCTTAATGTAACTCCGAGTACCATTTTAATTTTGCATTAGGTCCTTAGACAATGAACATAAAGATAATATGGACTTAGAAGAATTAGAAATCAATCTTATTTCTAGAAATTATGCCTGTCTGAAAAGCATGTGAAAAGATACTTGGAGTTCAAGGTGGTCACAACGTTTATATAAAACTGTCATTTCCATATGTGAACAAACATGAGACAAAAATCACAAAACTGTCCCTCTTATACACAAAAAGAGTCTACCATATTTTTGTAAAAAAAATAATTATATAAGAAAATAATGGAAAAAATCAGAGTTGTTTAGAGAAAAATCCAAATTTACAAAGAGGTAAGTCATGTTCTTGAACCAAAAGTTTTATTATTATAAATATTTAATTCTTCAAATTGATCCAAAGGTTAAGTAATACTTGCTTCAAAATTCTACAAGAAGGTAACAGAGATCCCTATTGTTCTTAAATTTATGTAGAATAGAACACTCAAAGGCAAAACTCTGTCAACTTTTTTTTTTTTCAGTAATTTCTGTGAGGTATATGTGTGTTTTGGTAACTCAGGGAACAAGACTTATTATTAAGCAATAGGCCCAGGGATAAAGAAATTGATTGGTGAAACAAAATAGAGAGCTTAAAACCAGGTTCATCCATACGTGAAATCTGATACAATTGTCTCATCAAGTTTGCCATAAAATGGGTCATTGAATTCACAGTTATGTTCTGTAGGAGCCTGTGGTATTTAACAGGTTTGGTGTAACAGAGTTTCCACCAAGTGGCTGGCTCATCTCTCTGCATTGTAGCATCATAACAAGAACTCAGGTTTGGTCTCTATTGATGACTACATGGAAAATTCTCAGGGTTAGGGTTATGCCAGCTTATCTAACCTTCTTAGTAGTTGAATATCTGTATATCTGGTAGCTGTTAGCTACTCCCTTATTGGAGACTATGGCATATTGCTTTTCATCTTTTTGTAAGATTTTCAGTCTAGTGCCTTCTAGGCTCTTACCAATCAAGTTATTGCTTCTGCCTAGATATTGATGAATCTTCTTTCCTCAGGATTTATCTTCAGTCTAGATGAGATAGCCAAGACTTCTGTTTATAATCATATAAAAAACATATTCTTCCAGCATAGTTCTTCAGGTTATTCGCAAAATAAAGATGGTATACAAGATTCAGACCATTCTCTCTTTTTTACCAGTTAAGGTTATTTGTAGTTCAAGATTTGGTCTTTCCTTCTCTTCTTTTTTCCTTGATGTTTCAGGAGTCCTTAGTTTAGTATTCGGTGTATCCACCAAAGCAATGGATGATAGTGCTATGAGGATCTTAGATATTTGCTTGTAAAGTTTCAGGAGTAAATTAGACTCATTTAGAACAAATTATAAAAGCATAATTCTCATTTTATGATTGATTGTGACTATGCTTGTTCAACTCTATAACTAGGTATATGTTACTATACTCAACCTATTATATATGTGTCATTTCTAGGGACTCACTGTCTACTGAGGTGATACAGAATGCTAATAGAAGCTTTAAACACAAAGCAGTACTTTGTCTATTGGAGATTACTGGAGGCTTTACATAGCACTTTATCCATTATAGGTACTATCAGAATCATTGAGTATGACAAGTCATGCAATCAGGACCTGTCAGAAGATTCTCTGTTGCTCTATGTTCACAAATCTAGCAGCCTTTCTTTCTTGATCTCAGTGAGAAAGTCTGAATAATATGTATAGAGACAGAATAGACTGCCTCAAAAACACAAAGAAACTCATGAAATCTGAAGTAGTATTTCCCTGTTGGTGATAAAGAGTGTATAGTTTAGTAACTGGTCTTTCTTCCTTAGATGAGCTATTTCAGTAATCCAGATTAACAGAATCTTATAAACATGAAAGTGGCAGGTGAATTCTATAGGTATCTGTGTTCTTTCTGGCATGTCAAATACCTTACTGGGCCATTTGGAGTACCAACACACTTGAATGTGTTATAATCAATATAATGGCAAAGTATGAAGCTTTGCATAAGATAATCAAGGCCTGTGTGTGAAGGGGGCACATGAAAGAGAGGAGAGTTAACACAAATTAGATAGAATAATGATTATGTAGTTTTATTGTCACTATGTAAAAACAAGTAGTTCTCAGTTCTTCATTAATACTGAAAACAGTTGACCATTTAAACACTCTTTATTTCAAGGACTCCATAGTAAAGACCTGGAAATTTGTAACATCTACATGTTACATCCACAGAGAACAGGTGAGATGTCCTCAAGTGTAATATTTTACCACATTTTTCAGGTACAGGAACAGCTACAGTTTGTCCTGACATTATTTGTGAATACTTTATATCTCTTTTCATTTTATGCATACAAGAAGATTACATTTTTGGCATTATTTTGAGATAAAAACTCTTTAATTTCCCTTAGGCAAGAAACCTTTAATAAAAATTTATGTCAATTAGTATGGTTTGTACCACTAAGCCTAGGTATCATAAACCATGTTGAATTCCATCTCTATAGTAGTTGGGAATATTAAATAGTTTCTAATTTTTATTTAAATAAAAATATGATTGTATTTTTACATTATAATATCATTTCCGCTTCTAAGTTAAAATAATATTGTTTTAAATAATCCTTATAATTTTAGATAAAACATCATAAAGATTTATTATCAGAATGTATAAAACTATCAGTGCCTCTGATGCTTTAGGATAGTTTTGATTTATGCTAAGATAGGATTTAAATTTTTATTCATTTATACATTTATCTGCTTAATTTTTTTGGATATACAGTTTCTTGCAGCCCAAGCAGGTTTTGGATATATAATGTCTAATAATTTAAAAATTGTTCTCTTATCTTTCAGTCTCACCTGAACAGCAAATTTTCAAGTAATTTTTTATATGTATTTAAAAATAACATAACATTTTGTTATTTATTTCTACAGTGAAATAATTACTATGATCAAATAGCATCTCTCTCACAATAATCTTTTTTGGTTATACATTTAAGGTACATAATCCAATATTAACTCAAGATTGGCTGCTACCCCTAAGACCTCTATATTTAAAATCTCAACATGAACTACATCCCCCCACTTCTTCTTTACAACCACAGTTCCTCTGTCTTTTTCTTTTGCTAGGACAGTCTTGCAGGTTCATGCCTATCTTTGTGACTTGATTCTTTTTGAAGGCCAAATTCGATTACAGGATGCTAAATACTCATAATCCTTTGAGACAAAACACATACACTTAAAAGAATGTGTGGTCACCAGAATATCAAAATATTTTGATAGAATAGTGAAAAATACTTCAGTGTTCAAAGAAAGTAGTTGATAACATGTTTAAAAAGAAAGAAAGGAAGGAAGGAAGGAAGAGAGAAAGAAACAAAGAAAGAAAGAAGGAAAGAAAAGAAAACCAGTTTTCTTCACGTGAAATAAAAGACCTGGTCCCCATGACTCGGTGATTAGGACCTTTTTCTGAGCTCATGTTCTCTGCTCCTTTGGTTTTATTACTACCCGCCTTGAGGCTGTGTTCCACTTGATGAAGAATTTCAGATTATTTGGTCATCTTTGATACTTTCCTGTTGGCATAAACAAATTAGACTCCATTGGCCCTCATGGAGCTGCCTTAGAGAAGCTTGTTAGAAATATCAGCTCATGTAATTCCCTGTAGTTCTTTAGAGGTCTCAAGCTAATAATATAATTTGATCCCATGGCTTGAATCAAAGAATCAGTCATTATTTTAGTGTAAAACTGTGTCTTCTGATATGCAAAGAGACAGATCATCAACTCTGAAGAAATACTGGTGTAACGAGGATGATGCACAGGCCTTTAATGTCTGTGCATTTTGAATTTCTAGTAGACCTACTTTATTCAAACACATTCCTTAGAAACATAGCCTATTATCATATATTATAGATTTATCTAACATGGCATCTGTATAAGAGAATGTTGTACTGAATTAAATTGGGGTGGTTTTGGCTGTTTTAATATATAACCCTAAATATTCAAAACTTTAATCATACTAAGGCTTAGTTCTTGCTCAAATAATGGCAATGTAGACATTTCTAAACTATTAAGACATCATAAATTAGACTCAGTATATGCAACAATAATACTTAAAAGAGGTTACATGTGAATGGGGAGACACAAGAGGAATTGGAGGGGGAGAGGGTGGGGTGAAAATGATGTAAATATGTAGAAAAATTTCAAAACATGTAAAATAAAATTATTAATATTTGCTCCAAACTCTGATGTGGGAGCTTATACTCTTTTCTAGGGGAAGCTTCTTAGTATTCCTTATGGTCATAGAATGTTCTACAAGAAAATAGAAACAGGTAGGGTAGTAGAAGACAGCACACTATTAATCTCCTTGTTCTGCAAGTAATATGGTCATAAGGCAACTGTCGCTCTGGTCACCATGTATGGTTAGCTGAGAAATGCAATCCCTGGGTGTAAGGAAATCTCTTTCCAGGAAAAATTTTATCATGGAAGAGGAAGGCATTGGTTCCAAAAGCCGTTTCTGCTCCATCCTGGATCTATTCAGTCTATATGTACAGCCACTTTTGTCAAGTCTAACAGGATGCCCTAATAAGCAACTTGAAAGATAGAAAGATTTTTGTTGGCTCATCATTTCTGAGAGTTAGGTCTTTCACTGCATGGTCCCATGTATGGACAGAATACAGTGGTAGCAAGACTGTGTAATATATGAAAGCTATGCACCTCACAGTTATCCAAAAGCAGAAAAAAAAAGGGGAATACAGAGAAATGCAAAGGCAAGATGCAGTCTTTGGACATTACTTTCCCTCTTTCCAGTGATGTGCTTCCTCAAAGGGCTTTATTTTCTACTTTCAGCTCTCAATATTGCTATCATATAATCCATTCCCAATAACTATCAAGGAACACACTCAATAATTAAGCCAGAGATTCTGGGAGCACCAGCCAAGAAACTCATTGAGGTTTAATATCCTACATATCTCTTAATCCAATTACTTTGGTGAGCAAAATTAGCTAACATTTATCACCTACAACATTTTATCTATCATCTATCTATCCATCTATCATCCATCCATCCATGTATGTATGTATGTATGTATGTATGTATGTATGTATGTATGTATCTATCTATCTATCTATCTATTTATCTACCTTTCTGTCTTCACATCTGTTTATGCATTGCCTTAGGCATTAGGAGATATGTGCTAGAAATGCTATTTAATGCTTAGGTCACCATTGTAAATTAGATTCTTGCACATGGGCACATGTTTTTTTTTTTTTTACCAACTTTATTAAAGGAGAAATTAAAGTTTAGCTGAGTCCTGTGTGAAGATTGACAATAAAATTTTCTCCATTTTTGGCTTATGAATGACATTCATTGTTTTTATTACTAAAGTGGAAATGAATACTAAAAAAAATATTATTAAACTAAGCAGTCTTGGCTGTATTGATCTGAAGGTCTCTCTTCCCAGTAGACTACTTCTAGTTTTGATTATTAACTCAGTGTTTCTGTTTAATGATGTGAAGAATAGCATTGGATCTGTGATAAGCAATACTAGCAATTTTGAATTTAGTTTCTATCTCAGAAAAATGGTGAGTGTAGACTGAATGATTTTCATCCTGTAAAATCTCCAAGGTTGTATAGAAACCAAAAATGTTGCATCCTTGCCTGAGACCTTTGAGGTTTTAATTTCTTGATGGTCAAACTTCAGAGGAGGAGAGACCCTAAGCGTGCCTGTGGGGACTATCTTGGCTAGATTACTTGAGTTGAGAAGACTTGTTTACTATGAGTAGCACACACCCTAGGCTGGGATCTCAGTTGTATAAAACAGATAAAGTGGGCTGAATACAAACTTTCATTACTGTCGTTTCTTAACTGCTGATGCACTGGGACTAGTTCTTCAAGCTCTTGCCATTGTGACTTCTCCACAGTGATAGATTACAATTTTAAACTGTGGGCTAAAATAAGCCTTTCCTATTTGTTTCTTTTGATATATACATGTATAATATATAGATTATATATATTAATCACAGAAACAGGAAAGTAGCTAATACACACATTGATGTATATATCTCCATTAACTCTACTCAAGTGGACTCTTTCATCAATGCAATCTGCCCATTTGTTATTACTTTCTTGCTCCCAGAAGCTCTGCTATAGACTTTCTGATCATGTGTGTCTTGTTGGATTAGAGTACCTTCTCTTGCCAATCGTTTCATATATTGAATGTGTCTAATGTATTTCAAACATAATCAGTTTAAGGTTTTTAAGTACTAGCTTGTGATAACAGGACTATTTAACTGTTATAGCATACCCCCCAGGTAGGCATCATTCTTCTTTTCAAATCTAATTTAACATCCATGACTGTGATCTGTTCGATGGAACCATCTGTTTTTTTTTTTTTTTCCCTTTTTTTCTTTTGCCAAAGACACTCTGTGCATTTTGGCAACCTCCCTAAGTATACTCAAGAACTTGTGCCAAGTACAGTTGAAATGCTTCATAAATCTGCACTCTAAAAAAACAACTGAAGCAAGCACTGAGCATTGTAAACTGCTTGCTGATTTGTGGTAAGACAGGAGACATTGCCTGAAGAGTCAGGAAGTATAAATTAAGGTGATAACTAATCCCAACAGAGTACACAGCAATACTTACCTCAACCCACACAATAGTGAAATTTATAGAATCCCTCTCCAAAAAGTATGTTCCAATTTTGGAAATTCTAGTTTCTACCTAAATAAGACATATCCATCTTCTGTATTAGACTTGGTTCATATCTAGAAACAGATGACTGGTTCAAGAGAACATATCTGATTTAGAATGGATGAAGCTCAGATCTTGTAGGACAAGAGTGATTTAAGATTTTTCTCAGTGTGATGGTTCTGAAGTCACTGAAGCTGTAAGAGAAACAGTGAGGGTTACAGGTTACTTTGAGTCATATAGAGTAGGGTAGGGGGAAAGCATCAAGTGATCTTGAGAGGGGGAAGGGAAAGCAAGGTGGGGAAGGAAAGGGGTGATGGTGCTCAGAATATTAAAATAAAGAGAATTCCGATGTCACCAGTTCACTCGTGTCTATCTCAGCCCAATCATATTAATTAAATTCTAAATGATCCCAAATCATTTTTTAAAAACAATCCATCTTTCTTTGTATAAGTTATACAATTGCAAATTAATATTAATTTATACACACAGGGGAGAAACAAATATAGTATCTTTCCAATCAACATGAGACTTGACTCCTATGATTGCCAAAAAAAGCTAGATGAAAAATCAAATTTGAATTGCTTACAGGACTGTTCCAGTGTAGGATCAATTGTTCAAATGATGACTGTTTTCACAGTTGGTGTGATCATGCCAGGATTTCTTTAATCTGCACAGTTTATCACAGAGGATAGTTATACCTCTAAGCTGGACTTTTGTCACTTGATATAAAACATTGACATAGAAAACAAATGGATGATCCTCAATACCAGACTTTTTTCGAAGCTCTTTTCATGTCCATTGTATTTCTAATTTATATAACAGGAAATACATCACAGCACGGCACTAAGTACAAAGGATGTATGCTGAAACATGCTGAAACGCAAACTTTGTAAGCTTGAGTGTCTTTATTCAGTTTGTTCATACTGTGGTAAAAGCATGAAAGCCCAGGATCTGGGGAACCTACTGATTTCTATCATTGAAAAATCCACCATATCAGTGACTGTATTTAAAATCTTCTCATTTCTCTCATTCTCTCTCATACTCTCATACTCTCTGACTGTACATATTTGTATACATATACACACATACATATGTATGTGTGCATTAAGCTTCTTTCATGATATATCACAAGTGTCTTGATGTTAGGATCTAGAAACAGTTAAATTTAAAAATAGGTAAGAGTAAGTTTGGCTTGTATGATATTAGCTGATTAAAACTTGTTACTGATTTTTAAGTTCTCAGCAATTCACATTTAGAAAATGCATTAATATTACATACTCTTTTTAGTTTTTACTAAAATAATTGTGTCTTGTTTTATACTATCAAACCTTTTATAGGAATATAGCCCTTTCCTGGTAAGTTAACCCAGACTTTTACTGACTGAGATTGCAATATGATAAAATAATGCCATCCTTTGATCTAGATTTATGCTTTGGAAATTTGGCTTTAGAAATCCTGAATTATTTATCCTGGGTACTTGTTATTTAACATGCATGAATAATATTTCATTCATCTCTAATAGTACAATAAATAAAGGTTTATTTGTGAGGTGGTTGTGGAATAAAAGACAAAGGCCTGAACCATATCTGTAAGGATTATGAACAGTTACAACAGCATTACTGCGTTCTCCTATTTCTAGGATATTGTGTGACTCCCACAAAAGTTTGAATAAATCAGGGTGTGTGTGTGTGTGTGTGTGTGTGTGTGTGTGTGTGTGTGTGTGTGTGTGTATTATTGGCATCTCAGAACATTGCTCCTTTGGTACAAAGGTACAAAGGGAAGAGGTATAAGCAGTATAAGAAAATGGAAGTTTGCTTACAGCTCTAACTTTCTAGACAACTCCCCTAAAGAGACTCTATTTTCTTATAGCTAAAAACTAGACAAAATACCTGGCTTACTTTTTATAAACCACTTTCAGTGCCAACTGGTGGAATCTTCAATTTCTTGTGTGCATGTGACCTTCTGCCGCTGCATAGATCTTAATAAGAGGCAAGATAGAAATAACTTTTCCTCTTCAAGAATAAGCCACATAAAATACCACATTTTCACTTCATCACAAAACCCAGAAAGTACAGAATTGTTCCTTACAGTTCTTAAGGAAGGTTTTCTTGCCTCATTTTTTTTTCTTACCAAAGAAAAGCAATGTTAAGGAGAAAAACACATTCCACATTGATGAACGAAAATCATCTCTGAATGATGGTTTTGAAAATATATTGCATTTGTTCTGTGAAAAAGTCTCTAGACAGAAAATAAATTTGCCTGATATCAAGGTTTTCAATTATTATCAAATAACCCATTTGAGTCATGTCTTTCACTATTAAAGTAAAGGAGGGCACTGGTGTCCCATTTGTTGTGAATCATAGTGAATTTAGGAGATTCATGATGGCAAGGTTTATTCAAATTTATAGCTGAGCATTCAAAAACCATTTTGAATACAAATTTCCTATTTCTTATTACATAAATCAGTGCAAGCATGATGATGTGATTCTGAGAGCTTTTACATGTGTTAACCTCACTGGTTTCTCAGCAGCCAACCTTCATTTTGCTCACTGAGTCTCTAGGCAACAAGTGTTATGGTGATAAGTACATGGTAAACAGTCCACAGTGCTTGAGACATATGTATTTGTATATAATATATATCTATTTTTGCCTTTAGTATCTGAAAGAACACATATAAAGCACAAATATAATTATTTACTTACCTATTTCAATAATTTCTACTAGGACATTGATTTACAAATTCAAGTTCAATGTAACCCTGAGAGAAAATTAGAAATGAGTTTGCACATAATTTATAGATTAATGTGTGCCACATATAAACTATGACTGCTTATATTTTCAAAAATAATTTTAAAAATCTGAGTTTTTGTTTTGCTTTGTGTGTGTGTGTGTGTGTGTGTGTGTGTGTGTATGTGTCTGTTTTTTTTTTTTCCTGTTTTGTGGTCTGAATCCAGAACCACATGTATATCAGGCAAGCAAGTACTCTCCTGTCAAGCTCTCTCCCTTTAACTGGTAGGCATCAGATCTTCTGTCTTGAGAATTAACTGGATTCTACAACTGCAAAAATGTGTATAACACATGATTTAAATATCCCCTACTCCTTCTTCTATATCTCAAAAACCTACTGTAGTCCTTCACCTTTCCCTCCAAAACCACATTTATTTTAAATATTATGAGAAATTTACCCTATGACAGATGTTAAGCAGTTGACTTATTTGCCATAGACTATTAATAATTTTATTTGTAATTCAGTGTGGGGACATAAAAATAAGAAAATACGAAAAAGTGACATTGTTATCATTGGAGCTTTTCAAAGATGTTCCTGGGACTGATTTCCCCTCTGCCTCATTTTACTGAAGATTGGGACATTTGAAAAATATCAACAATAACAGAGATAAATATAGGTTGAATTTTGACTTTTGGGGAGAGACCATTTAGGCATTATTCTCAGAAGTTACTGAATTCAATGAAAATCATGAGGATAAGATAATTTCGTTCTTTACTATACTACAAATCTATAACTGAAATGTGGATAGGCATCACAAAGAATGCTGGTGGGGTCTAGGTAGAGCACATTTGTTCATTGGCCATGGTTCTTAGCTTAAATAGATCTCAAATGATCACTCAAATGATACCAGAACCCCCATAGTAGAAGACTATTGTCTTGGACTAGAGCAATGCCTGGGCAGTTAAGAATGTTTGCTGTTCAGTTATAAGGACCTACTTTCAGATCCCCTGACCAAAAAAACAGCATTTAGACATACAAACAAAATAATTTTACAAAATTAAGGTGTCCTCATAAGCATGACTTATCAAGGGTGATAATGCAAATAATTTGCTACACATAAAATTACTTTGTGTTCAGCTTTCCCTGTGGATTTTTTTTTCCTATCCCTGTATATCCCCATTCAAGGTCCCTTCCCCCTCCCGCCACATCAGGTCACTCTTTCTTTCTCCACAACTCCCCATCCCCTCCCTGGACAGTCCCATGGTCCCACTGATCCAATAAAGCTTAGTTCAGTCTCCCCTCCTGGCAAATCCAGTTTTGTCCCCCCTCCCTCAAGAGTGAGTCAGGTGTTCCTACAGGTGTAGTGGGATCCGAAGGGTCAGTCCAGGGTGTTTCTGATCCCAAGCTGTTTAGTGGTTGTGGTTTGCAGCTTGGGCATGTTTGACTTTTTTTCTTGTTTGTTTGTTTAGAGACCACTAATGAGTGAGTACATCCCCTGCTTATCTTTCTGGGTTTGTGATAACTCGCTCAGGAGGATATTCCCAAATATATCCATTTGCCTGCAAATTTTAGGATATCATTTTTTCTTACTGCTGAGTAGTATTCCATTGTGTAGATGTACCACAGTTTGTTAATCCATTCTTCAGTTGAGGGACATCTAGGTGGTTTCCAGTTTCTTGCTATTACAAATAATGCTGCTATGAACATAGTTGAGCTAATACCTTTGGAGTGTGATTGTGCCTCTTTAGGGTATACACCCAGAAGTGGTATTGCTGGGTCCTTGGGGAGATTGATTCTCAATTTTCTGAGAAACTGCCATATTGCATTCCAAAGTGGCTGAACAAGCTTACACTCTCACCAACAATGGAGTAGTGTTCCCCTTGATCCACATCCTCTCCAACATAGGCTGTCATGTGTGCCGTTTATCTTAGCCAATCTAACAGGTGTTAGGTGGTTTCTCAGAGTTGTTTTGATTTGCATTTCTCTGATGGCTAAAGATGATGAGCACTTTTTCAGGTGCCTTTCAGACATTTGTAGTTCCTCTGCTGAGAATTTCCTTTTTAGATCTGTACCCCATTTTTTGATTGGGTTATTCAAGGTTTTGGGATCTAGATTCTTGAGCTCTTTGTATATCTTAGAGATCAGTCCTCTATCACTTGTAGAGTGGGTGAAAATCTTTTCCCATTCTATAGGCTGTCGTTTTGTCCTATTGACAGTGTTCTTGACTTTGCAGAAGCTTCGTAGCTTCAGAAGATCTCACTTATTGATTGTTGGTCTTAGTGTCTGTGCCACTGGTGTTATATTTAGGAAGTGGTTGCCTGTGGTAATTCATAGAAGTGTATTTCCCACTTTCTTTTCTATCAAGTTCAAAGAGGCTGGGTTTATGTAGAGGTCTTTGATCCACTTGGATTTGAGTTTTTTGCAGGGTGACAAGCTCGGATCTATTTGCATTTTTCTACACACTTCCATCCAGCTATGCCAACACCATTTGTTAAATATACTATCTTTTTTCCATTGAATGTTTTGGGCCTCTTTGTCAAAGATCAGGTGTTTATAGTTTTTGGGTTAATGTCTGGATCCTCAATTCTTTTTGGTTGTGAGTCTAGCCTTTAACGGCTGAGCCATCTCTCCAGCCCTGGATCCTCAATTCTATTCCATTGGTCCACAAGTCTGTTTTTCTGCCAGTACCAGGCTGTTTTTATTACTGTAGCTCTATAGTGTAGCTTGAAGTCAGGGATGGTGATACCTCCTGAGGTTCTTTTGTTGAGCAAAATTGTTTTGGCAATCCTGGCTTTCCTGTTATTCCAAATGAAATTGAGTATTGTTCTTTCAAGGTCCAAAAAATATTGTGTTGGGATTTTGATGGGCAGTGCATTGAATAAAGGTATTTAATATTTTTTGCAGCTATTATAAAGGGTAATGTTTCCCTTATTTCTTTTTCAGCTCTTCTATCTTTAGTGTATAGAAGGGCTACTGATTTCTTTGAGTTTATCTTGTATCCTGCTACATTGCTGAAGGTGTTTATCAGCTGTAGCAGTTCCTTGGAAGAATTTTGTGGGTCACTTATGTATACAATCATATCATCTGCAAATAGACATAGCTTCACTTCTTTTCCAATTTGTATTCCCTTAATCTCTTTTCGTTCCCTTATTGCTTTAGCTAAAACTTCAAGAACTATATTGAATAGATAAGGGGAGAGAGGATATCTTTGTCTAGTTCCTGACTTTAGTTTGATTGCTTTAAGTTTTTCTCCATTAAGTTTGATACTGGCTGTCGGCTTCTTGTAAATCACCTTTATTATATTTAGGTATTCTCCCTGTATTCCTGATCTCTCCAGGGCTTTTATCATAAAGGAGTGTTGGATTTTGTCAAAGGCTTTTTTCTCATCTAAGGATATGATCATGTGGTTTTGTTCCTTTATTTTCTTTATATGATTGATAGCATTTACAGTTTTTCGCATGTTAAACCAGCCCTGCATCTTTGGGATGAAGCCTACTTGGTCGTGGTGGATGATATCTTTTATACATTGTTGTATACGGTTTGCCAAAATTTTGTTGAGAATTTTCGCATCAATATTCATGAGGGAAATTGGTCTGTAATTCTCCTTCTTTGTTATGTCTTTGAGTGGCTTGGGTATTAGGGTAATTAAGGCCTCACAAAAAGAATTTGGCAATATTCCTTCAGTTTCTACTGTGTGAAAAAGTTTGAGGAGTAACAGTAGTAATTCTTCTTTGAATTCTGGTAGAATTCAGCACTGAGATCATCTGGACCAGGGCTTTTATTTTTGGGGAGTTTTTTAATGACAGCTTCAATTTCCTTAAGGGTTATAGGCCTGTTTAGGTAATCAATCTGATCTTCATTAAATTTTGGTAGATGGTACCTGTCCAGAAAGCTGTCCATTTCTTCTAGGTTTTCCGTTTTTGTGGAATACAGATTTTCAAAATATGATCTGATAAATCTCTGTATTTCCTGGGCGTCTGTTGTTATGTCCCCCTTTTCGTTTCTGATTTTTTTGATTTGAACACTCTCTCTCTCTGTTTTTTGATTAATTTGGCTAAGGGCTTATCTATCTTGTTAACTTTCTCAAAAAACCAACTCTTAGATTCATGAATTCTTTGTCTTGTTCTTTTTGTTTCAATTGTATTGATTTCAGCTCTAAGTTTGATTATTTCCTGCCGTCTACTCCTTCTAGGTGAGTTTGCTTCTAATTGTTTTAAGGCTTTCAGCTGCACTGTTAGGTCTCTAGTGTGGGATTTCTCTAGGTTTTTCATATAGTCATCTAGTGCTATGAATTTTCCTCTTAAGACTGCTTTCATTGTGTCCCACAAGTTTGGATACGTTGTAGATTAATTTTCATTGAATTCTAGGAAGAATTTGATTTCTTTCTTAATTTCTTCCTTGACCCAGAGATGGTTCAGCTGAGTGATGTTTAGTATCCATGAGTTGGTAGGATTTCTTTGGGTTTTGATGTTGTTGAACTCTAACTTTAGGCTCTGGTGGTCCGATATGTTACAAGGGATTATTTCCATTTTTTTGTATCTGTTGATATTTGCTTTATGACCAATTATGTGGTCAATTTTGGAGAAAGTTCCATGAGGAGCTGAGAAATATGTATATTCCTTTGCCTTTGGTTGGAAGCTTCTGTAGATATCTATTAAAACCTTTTGCATCATAACCTCTTTTAGACTCCTTATTTCTCTGTTGAGACTCTGTCTGGTTGATCTATCCAGGGTTGAAAGTGGAGTATTGAAGTCTCCCCCTATTAGGGTGTAAGAATTGATGCGGGATTCGAGCTTTAGCAGTGTTTCTTTTACATAAGTAGGTGCCCTTATATTAGGGGCATAAATATTTAAGATTGAAATCTCCTCTTGACCAATTTTTCCTGTGATGAATAAGTAGTGACCATCTTGGTCCCTTTTAATTGCTTTTAGCTTAAAGTCTACTTTGTTAGATATTAGGATTGCAACCCCTGCTTGTTTCTT
>PVIH01012593.1:0-62755 GCA_004025045.1 Sigmodon hispidus | reverse complement strand
AAAAAAAAAAAAAAAAAAAAAAAAGACTCTGACTTGATAGTTTTGTGAAATGACCAGAATAATTTTGTCAGTGTCTTTTAAGACTAAAGCCACCTAGTCTTAAAGGTGTGGTGTCTCACATCTTTAATCCTAGAACTCCAGAGGCAGAGGCAGAGGCAGAGGCAGGTGTATCTCTGACTTTGAGGCCAGCCTGGAACATGGTGAGTTCCAAGCCAACCAGGGCTACATAGTGAGACCATCTTCCCCCACACCCCCTAAACAAAACCCTAAGATCACTAACTGATACCAGTTACTTCACAAGAAGTGTTTTTTTTTTTTTAATATCAGTGTTTTGTGAGAACCTGTTTGATTTAGCTTAGATAATAGCAGGGAATATAAATATAATTATGGCCCTGTTGATAATTTTTAGGCTCAGCTCTGTTATAAAGGCTATCAGGTTTTAAGCAAAATTTAAAAAGAAAGAAACTTCACCCATACTGACTTTGCTTGCCCAATATTGTTAAGGCTTTTTCTACTTCAAAGACGGCAAGGTTATTAGAACCTCATTCTAATTTCAGGGAGCGTAATCTCCAGGTCAAATCTAGAGACCCCAGCTATCTGAGAAGTGGACCCAAACACTTACACCAACTAGGCATATACATAGAAAAGGACCTAAAAAGTGGAGATAGAGCCAGGTGTGATGTCATATATGCCCATAATCTCATCACCTGGGGGTTGGGGTTTGGGAGGCTGCAGGCAGGAGAACAGCTTAGTTTAAGTCAGTCTAGGGTACACAGGCAGACTGTTTCAACTCCATCCCACTCCTCAGGGAAGATAGAGACCATATCTGTTTTAAAGGAATTTAGTCATCTTGGGCTGGGTGCACATACCTAGAAACCATGGCAAAATGGTTTTACTGTGGCTGTGACCCAAGTCAATCGTGCATCTGAAGGGTATAGGGAATGAAGAACAATCACTTAAGCAGGCTTAGTCAGGAATAGCTGTTCAGATGTGTGGTATTCAACAAACTAAATATTTTAAAAGGAAAAAAGTTAAAATACTAACTTGCCCTTTATCCATAGTGATTTCTAATTTGATGGGCTTTGTGGAATCCAAACTGTATAGCCATTCCTGGACCTGTAATGAAAGAAACTACCAACTTAGTGGTTTCTGTGGCTGTGTTGGAATCTGCTAAACTCTAGATCAGTTTGTGGATTTATTGGTAAAATCTTGACAACTTGAGAGGTGTGTGTTCTGGACCGTTCTGTAGTCGGTAAACCTGGACATTGTCTTACAGTTAGCTGTTGAAATAATACTAAGAAAATTAGTATTATTAATGTATTTATTTGTGTGAGTAAATATCACATGGGTTCAGGTGCCAGGAGGTTGGATTCCTTGGAGTTGGAATTATAGGTGGTTGTAAGCCAACCAATATAGGTGCTGGGAACTGAATTCCTGTCCTGGAAGAACAAGAAGAGCCATTTCTCTAGCCGTGAAGTACCTGTTTAGGACTCTTACACTACTATTATTTCTGAAGAGGTGGGAATTGTACTCAAGATGAGTTGCCTTAGACCTTATTGGTGTGTGTGTGTGTGTGTGTGTGTGTGTGTGTGTGATATAGTCTGTTCAGAGAAATGGCCTTTCATGCAGTTTATAGATAGACTATGGCCAGGAAACTCAATGTTACAAACAGGATTATTTCTTATGGAGCCTCTGAAATGCAAAGATTATGACTTGTTTTACCTACTGGTCTGTTGGACCTGGCACTTGTTAAGGATCATCAGTGGATGCTTAATAGCCAAGTGTGAATTGTGTGCCCAATGAATGCCAAGCCACTATAATATAAAAATGCTTCCTCCTGGAAGTGGATACGTTATGCTGCACCAGTATGGAAGTGTATAATCTTTAAAACTGTGTGTGTAAAATTGCCATGGAGTATAGAGGTCAGAGGATAGCTTACCTTATGGAGTTGATAACCTTCCCAGAGTTCCTGTTAATGTGCTATGTGTGTGCTGTGTGTATTGTGGGGTATGCATGCTTGCGTGTAGCTTGTCAGGCTATTCATTAAGCAAACAACTTCACCTACTGAGATATCTTGTCAGCGCTGCAACTATGAAATCTTGGATGAAGATTCTGATTTAGAAATATCTCTTCCAACTTTTTTTTTGTCTTGGGGTTTTTGCATTTTGAGAAAGTGAATTTTGAGTAATTCAACACTAGGCATCATCCAGGTTTGTTCTAGATAGTAGGGGCACAGGATCTGAAGATGAACCCCTTTATTTTATTGTATCATTTATTTACTTTATGTGTATATATCTGAGTGTATGTATGTGCTTCATGCACATGTCTGAGCCTGCTGAGTTCAGAAGAGGCATTGGAACTGCTGGTACTGGAGTTAATGTAGTTGTGAGTTGCTTTGTGGGTTTTGGGAACTGAAACCCAGTCTGTATTCCGCAGAAGCAGTAAGCACTCATGATTTTGAGCCCCAGTCCCACATTTTAGAAGAATCAAGTTAGGTAAACATTGACTTAACACTCTAACTATTCAATAAAATTGTCCATCTCCCACTGAAATGGAGTAAGGGTTTGCTGTTTAAATTGCATGTGAAGAAAATATCTGAGGAAGTTTTTGTTCATCACTTGAGCATATCAGGGAGAGCCTCTTTGGACAGGTTGAGTATTTCGCAGTGACTTCTACATATCCTAAGGGTGGGCTGGAATGGGAAGGAGTCTGATGCCAAGAATGCATTCCAGCAAGCTGCAGTGGGAAATTCCATCCCTAAATGTTGACTTAGTGTTGGTTATGGTGCATATTAGAAATCACCCAGTAATCCAGGACAGATTTTTGTTGTCTTCCAGGAAGTTATGTTGATACTAAATACTAAGGGGCTTTGGGTATTGGGCTGTGCGCTCTGCAGGCCCAGGGTGCACTGCTTGAATTGCCACCCCCATGAAGAGGAAACGTGCTCCCCTCCAGCCTTTGCATTTGGGTGTCCTTCTAGCTTTATTGCTTCTAGGTTCCCAAGTCTGCAATGTTAGATATTAGATTTCCTTTTCCCTTGGCACTGGCACATTCATGATTTTCTGTGGCTTATCACAAGCAGCCAAGATTTTTATGCTTTTCACTTTTAAACTTGTTAGCTTTCAGCTTTCTTGTTTATCTCTGTTAAAAGGGCCCCACCCCTACCCCAAAGATCCAGCAGCAGTGTGAAGGCAGCAGGGGAATGTGAGGGGTCTGTATGATATCACTTATTTTAAAAACCCATTTGCTGTGTGCTTGATTTTGTTTTGCTTCCTATTTTTCTTGAGCTCACAGCGTGCTCACCGTGCTTTCACAGCAAGAGAGCATTTGGGCCTGCCTGTTTACTCTCAGCTACTCCAGTCTGCTGTACTTTGACTCTAAGAACAGTATGAGTTTGGCTGTGTATAGAGGACTGGAGGCCGCATTGTTTTGGTTCCATCCTTTTGGAGCTTCTACCCAGTGATTTCCCTTCTCTGGAGTGGACATTACAGCTTTCTTCTGTCTTTAGCAAACAAGTTACCTAGGCAGAAATTCTGGCCACGTCTTTGACAAATACAGATGGCTTTCTCTCTGCCCTTTAGACAGCATTCTGTTCTGATACTGACACTTGGAATTCACAGACTGGTCCAGAGCCTGAAACTCTTTCTTGTTTGTTTGGGTTTTTTTTTTTTGAGACATAGTTTCTCTGTGTAGCCCTGACTGTTCTGGAACTTACTCTGTAGTCTGGCCTTCGAGTGCTGGGATTGAAGTTGTAAGTCACCATCTCTCAGCAAGCCTGAAACTTTATCATCCAATTTAGATGACTTATGCTTGGGCTTCCAACTTTTACCTGTTTAGGAATCTAGGCTGCCAAAGAAAACTATATTGTAATGGACTTAGGGAACAGTTTGTCCAAAACATTTCTCAGGGCCAGGCATCTTTACTGAGATCTTGACTTTGAAGTTCTCGATAGCATGCGGAAAGTGCGTTTTCAGGACAGCTACTGTGCACTGTGGGCCTAGTTTTTGCCAAGTAAGCATTATGTTTGAGTCTCATGAATTTCCTCATTTACTCTTCCAAATCCTGGAAGAAGCAAATTCTGTTATTCCTCCCGGCTTCCAGTCATGGAAAATAAAATTATAAAACATCCTTTAGGAGTAGTAGTTAGTTTAAGGTTAGATTGGAGATGAATCACGGTTTGTTAGAGCCATAGCTCTGAAGGTTTTGTTTTTTAAGGTACTAGGAATTAAATCTAGGCTTTCTTGATGCTAGGCAAGTACTCTTGTATCTGAGCCATCCCCTTCTACAATACTAATTTTGTGCTCCCCAACTAAATTGCTTAAGAACCAGGACTACGTAGGACATTATTTTTGTAATTGCCTAGAACTTTTAAAAAAGATGTTATTTTTTATTTGCTTGTATATGTCTGTATTGGGAGTCTGCCACATGTGTGTGGGTACCTGCAGAGGCCAAAAGAGGTGATTTGGGTTCCTTGGAGCTGAAGTTTCAGGTGTTTCTGAGCTGTCAGATATGAGGGTTGGGAACTGACCATGGGTCTTGAAAAGATCAGGGAATGCTTATAACCACTGAGCAGTCTCTCTAGCCTTGCTGGAAACTCAAATAAAAGACTGAATAATAGCTTTTGGGTACTGTGACACCACACCTAGATGTTGGCCCTGTCTACTTTTTTCATTTAGAGTTTTAAGTGTTCTGGCTGGCCAGTATGTAACTCCTGGGAGGAGGAGAACTGCCAGGTATTTGGTTCTTTGAGCCCATTCATTATCAGGAGACACTTGAGACTGGAAATGGGATTCAGGTTCTTAAGATAGAATAACTTTTGTCTGAGTGACTTGCATTAGGAAATATTTACAGAATAATTACTTTTCAGGAACTTGGAGTGCCAGTTACTGTCTTAATCTGCCACCTGGGTAAAAAGAACACACACTGTTAGGTGCCACGGTTTCACAAGTGTCCTCTGTAAATCCAGTTTTAAATTTTCTTTAGGCTGTGTGACTTTAGATCTGCTATTTCTCTTACTCTTTATTCTAAACTACGTGATGAAAAGAAAACCTACCTTGTAGGTTGTAATATGTGCTAAAGATGAATGAAAGTACTATTAGGTTATGAAAATTCTTTCTTAAAAACTTCTTTTTGCCTGGTTGTGGTCATGGTAGTGCATGCCTTTAATTCCAGCACTTGGTAGGCAGAGGCAGGTAGATTTCTGAATTTGAAGCCAGCCTGGTCTACAGAGCGAGTTCCAGGACAGGCAGGGCTACACAGAGAAACCCTGTCCTTCAGAACTCTGAAGTACACTGTAACAAGTTCTTTAGAGTGTCCTGATGGACACTCAAATTTGAGAAGTACTCCATTGTGAATTTACACTCAACTAGGCTTCAGGGCATATCTGAATTGCCTGAGGTGCTTCTAATTATACTGTAGATGGATGTTTCAGATACATCTAATTTCTATGATAAAGTGTTATTGGATAGAGAAAAGTTTGTAAAAGAGCTTGAAGTTGTGTTAGCCTCATGGGCTACTAAATAACAAAACCTTGTAGATTGTGTGGCTTAAGCAACATGTCATGTATTCCTTACAGTTCTGGAGTGTAGATCTGCAAGGTTAAGATGTCAGCAGAAATTCTAGGTGAAGTCTCTTGCTTGTGATCTTTTTTCCTGCCTGGGTTTCTTCTCTGTAGCAATCCTGATTGTTCTGAAAGTCACTCTGTAGTTCAGGTCAAACCTTGCTTGTGGTCTTAGCATCTTCTCACTAGGGCCTCAAGTGCCGTTAGTGCTAATCCCTGTAGGGGGACCTATCATTGTGATCCAAACTAAACTCAATTACTGCCCAAGGCCCCACTTCACTTCAACATAGGCATTTCAGAGATGCCCAGATAGAATTATCTCCTGTGCAGTGGGGATGAACTCTGTTGGGATGGCAGCCTTATTCTGTTTAAGACCGGCCTCTTGCAATGAAGTGACATGACAGTAATCTGTGTTTGTAGTCATGGGAGTTGGAGAAAGGTAGAAAAAGACTTTCTGGATATGCCTGATAGTTTCCAAATACAACCAATTTAATGCTCACCCAATCCCAGCCCAGCATTTGGGAGATGGAGGCAAGAGGATCAGGAATTCAAATACAGCCTGGCTACATGAGAGCCTGTCACAAAAAAGGGGGGGGCATTATTTCAACCCTAAGTAAATGCCATGTCCCTTCTATCTGTGATGAACACCTGATCAGTGGCTTTCTCCCTTAGTAACTTTCCTTTCTTTCTCCCTCATGCCCACTATCTTGTAATCAACCTACAGTTGTTTTGTTTGTTTGTTTTTTCTCCTTGAGTCCTTTTTGAAATTCTAGCAAAATCAAATCCTGGCAAGGTATCTCATTATTGAAATGGGTGAGCAGCCCTGTCTCCAGTTGTGTGAGTTAATGTTCGAGAAACCTGTCTAAATTTGTATAAAGAGTTTTAATTATTCAAGATTGTCCTTGCCAATGTAATGAAAATAATGGAAATGGTCAGTTAATAAATATTAACGGTTTGCCCTGGCATACACCTTTAATCCCAGCATTTGGGGAGGCAGACCAGGCTGAGTTGAGCCCAGCCTGGTCTGCAGAGTTTCACAGCAGGCTCCAAAGCTACACAGAGAAACCTTGTCTTGAGAAAACAAAAAAGAGAAAACAAAACAAATGTACACACACACAAACAAACAAAAACCAAAACGTAAGTTCATATACCAAGTGGAGAACCAGTGTTTTAATTCATGTGCGCTTTTGAAAATCTCAAGTAGAATGTGTATGTTTTTTCCTCTAAAAACAAAAGTTTTTAGTAGAATCTCAAGTAGAATGTGTGTGTTTTTTCCTCTAAAAACTCATCTTTTCCTCGCTGCTTGAGAAATGTGTCATTAAAACCGAACCAGGACATGTGAGTGGTTTCCAGGGGGCTGAAAGTGTGACCTGTGAGCTGACATGTGTACAAACAGAGGGTCCTTTAATAGGGAGTTTTGTGTTGTACAATGTATTTCTTTTTTTTTTTTTTTTTTTTTTTTAAACTTTATTTATTTATTTATTTGCCTTGGTGTTTGCCTGGAACTGGGACTACAGACAGTTGTTAGCTGCCATGTGGGTGCTGGGAATCGAACCCGGGTCCTCTGGAAGAGCAGAGGGTGCTCTTAACCACTGAGCCATCTCTCCAGCCCCGTACAATGAATGTATTTCTAAGTCATTCTGTCACCTCCTGCTTTGGGCTTTATTTCGTTACACCCCTTATTTATTACACCCCTCTACTGCCTTTCATTCTCTCATTTGGCACCCAACACAGTAGACTATAAAACACATGGACACTCCAGTGCTAGTGCTGGTACAGTGCCTGGAGTTACAGTCAGTACCACGTCCACTACATCATTTCCAAGAAGACCCTAGCATCTTACCACTTACCTTGTGTTCTAAAGGCCTGGATAATCAAAGGCAGGAGCCACTTTTGTCTAAGTAATAAGCAAAAGTTCCTAAATGGTTAGCACTTGTTCTTAATTTTATTGCTTTTGGTCTAGAGAGCCTTCTTTGGGGTTCAGTTGCCACATGACAGCTTTTTGAAATTCTTGTTTTTCTTTGACTTTGTGATTCTAGTCCTTGCTCTCTAGTGCAACTTGGAATTGACTTCTCTAAACCCCCAGCAGAAAACCTCAGGTGACCAATAGTGGTTCCATGGTGACATTTGGGTTTAAAATAAAATATGATTGAAGTAGTTGGGCTCATCACCCAGACACACCCTAAAGGACATTCTGAGTGCCTTCAAATAAGATAGTCTCTGGAGTATGTGAACCACAAGGGAACTAGGGAGACAGAGGAGGGGAGATGGTAAGAGGGTGAGATGCTGGCTAGAGTCTCATAGTTGTTTAGGATGCCAAGCGTTCATCTCAACACCATCAATTGGCTAGAGTGCAAAGAAAGGACACAGACATGTCCTAACCCTAAAAAGAGAGCTTGTCATTTGGTCTTGTGTATTTCTGGTGAGAATCTTGAAGCAGAGCCTTATGCACATGTTGCTTTGAACAGTGGCTTAGGTGTTTGAAAATATACTTTGGAAGCTTTGAAAGGAAGTAGAGAATTTGCTAGACCATGATTTACCTTCCAATCTGTAAATTGCTGACCTTACACCTTAGGATTTGGGGGCCTCTGGAGTAATCTGATCAGACCTTCTCTAACCTTGGTAATGGTGTCTGTTGTGCTGTCAGACTTGGAGTGGGTCTTCCAGGAGAAACTGGCATTTTAGGGGAGTAGCCCAACACACTTATAGGAATTTGTGAAATAAATCAAGTGCTATTGCTGCTACTTTTGTCAAAGTATAGTATAGTGCTTGGTTTACATGTTTGTATGTAAATTAACTTCCATTTTTCTGTGATGTGCTGAAGATACCTTTTTAGTATAGGAAGAAAAACTTGCAAGAGAAAACTGTGCTTAGATTTAGTGTCTTTAATTTTATTACATGTATTGTGTGTGTGCACCCAACCTGTGCCTTTACAAGAGAAAGGGGTAGTAGGTTCTGCCTTTACATGTTTAGTTGCTTTTGAGTACTGTCTGCAAACCAGATATGGGAACTGGAGGAACATTTTAGACCTAATTTGAAGAGCTGGACAGTACCTTGTGCTCTCCCAGGTGAGGCCACATGACCTTACCTCTGTTCTCACTGTGTCCTATCGCACAATGGCAAGAAAGGCAGGAGGCTAAGTGCTGCTGTACTTAGAATAAATGCACTGCAGGATTTTGGCAGATTATCTTCCAACAGTGTTTTTCTGTTGCTTTGTTTTGTTTTGTTTCTTTGTGTTTGAGATTGGATCTTATACTTCAAACCAGAGTAACCTGGAACTCACTAAGTAATCTAGGCCGCTTTCAAACTCACGACATTTCTCTTGCCACCAGACTTTACCCCAACTATTGCTTGAAATAAAATGCTGTGCTATCTTTAGCTAACAGGTGTCTTTGTGCTATCTGTTAGGTTAGTGCTGGTCAGTTCTGACTTCTGTTTTCTTGGTTGCTCCAAAGGTTAAGTTCCATAACTTGTAAATTATTCTGTCATGGTGGGTGAGGGCCATCTTTCTCTGTGTGTAGCTGTGCTGGAGGGCATGTGGCACATTGCTCCCCAGGTTATAAATGTCAGTAGCATTATAAAGAGTCTGTGACAACTAAAAAAGAAAAAGCCTTTTATATGTTTAATTAAAAACACTTATTGGAGTGGCTAGTATTGGTTCTGCTGTCAGGATTCTTTCTGGAAGGAGCTGGGAAAACAGACTGAAAGTAGGTGATGCTTCAGACTTGAACTTGGCCAACCTTTTTGGTGTCTAGTTTGTGTGTTGGTGGGCTTTTTGATTTGAGTCAGGGTTTCTCTGTATTCCTGGCTGTCCTGGAACTCACTCTGTAGTTCAGGCTGGCTGCAAACTCAGATCTGGATCCGCCTGCCTATTCCTCTCCAGCACTGGGGTTAAAGGCATGCACCACCACTGCCCAGAAATTCTTCCCGTTTCTAAGCTTTGCTGCTGAAAATTTGAGACTGGAAATTTGCAGGATATCTAAGGGTACTAGATGACAGACATGTTACTAGAATAATCATACACACACACATTGCTACCTCCTGGGGCTTCCATGCTGTCTAGGCATACATTAAGCAAGGGTAAGCAAATATATGTACCATCTTTTGTGGTAATAGTATGATGGGAGAAAAAATGAGGGACTCTTTGTAGAAAGGTTTAGAATTCTCATTTTATAGATGGTTCACAGGAACGGTCACGCTGAAGAGTTTGTCTGTTGAGGGGCTTCATTTGTTTGTTGACATTGAGACACAGGGTGCTACTGTGGGCCAGACTGGCCTCAACTCTGTAGCTGAGCTAACTTGAACTAGAGTCTTCTCTTGTTTGCCTTACCTGTAGTCTAGAATTGCAGGCACATCACAAACCCTCATCCTAGTTTATGCCTTGCTGGATATTAAACCCATGGATTCATGTTTAGTGTTTAGTTATCTGCAGCCTTGAAGAGATGTTTAACATAAAGGATTGATCTCTGTCTAGGGTAAGTTAGTTTTTCTAGACTGGAGCATGTTTATTTGGATGGAAGATGTATTTTTCATTTGATTCACTTATTCCCTCAAATTCTGGGAATGCTGTTATTGTGATATAATAGTCCCCTCCCTTTTAAGGTTTATTTATTTTGTCTTATATTTATGAGCATTTTTCCCTCTTGTGTGTGTGTGTGTGTGTGTGTGTGTGTGTGTACACGTGTGTACCATTGCATGCTTGCTGCCATGTATCCCCTGGATCAGGAGGTATAGACAGCTGTGAGCTATCATGAGGGTGCTGAGACCTGAACCCAGTGGTCTTAGTCACTGGGTGAGTTCTCTACTAGCAGGCCTCCTTGTCTATGGTTTTGCTTTCTGAGGTCTCGGTGCCAACAGTCAACTCCTATCCAAAAATACTAAAGGGAAAACTTAATGTTTTGAGAGAGAGAGAGACATTCACTTATAATGTATTGTTGCAAATATTTTATTATTGTTGTTAACCTCTTTCTGGGCACAATACATTAACTTTCTTGCTGGTTGGTTGTGACTCATGCCTTTAATCCCAGCACTCAGGAGGCAGAGGCAGGAGGATCTCTGTGAGTTTGAGGCCAGGTTGGTTTATAGAGCGAGTTCTAGGACAGACAGCCAAGACTACACAAAGAAACCTTGTCTTGAAAAGCAAAAAAATTAGATTTCTTCACAGCCATGTATGTTTTAGAAATGTGTGTATGTGTGCAGTTTCAGGTAGGGAGGATTGTTATGATTATTGTTATTCTCTCTGTCTCAGTCATTCCAGGCTGGCTCATATGCCAAGAAATTCCTTTTTGGTGATGTTTTCAGCACCAGGAATCAAGTGTGGGTCCTCATGCTAGACAAACACTGAGCTGCACATCCCCACCTCCTGTGTGTGGATATGTGCATGCTTCTGCTCATGCATGTCTATGTTGGGTGCCTTCCCCTTCACTCTTCGATCTTATTTTTGAGACAGTATCTTTCTCTGAACCTAGAGCTTGCTATTTTGGCTAGACTGGCTGGCCAAGATCTAGTCCTTTCTTCCTCAGCATTGAGGTTATAGACATTCCTGTGCTTGGCTTAGCATGGGTGCTGGAATCTGAACTTGTGCAGTAAGCACTTTACCACTGAACCAGCAGCCTTTTTTTTTTTTTTTTTTTTTTTTTTTTTTTTTTTTTTTTTTTTTTTTTTTTTTTTTTTTTTTTTTTTTTTTAAAGATAGGTGATAGGTTTTCACTTTGCAGCCAAGGTTGGCATCAAATTGCAATCCTCCTGTTTTGGTCTCTAGTGATGGAATGACAATTGTGAATGAGAATACTACATGCCTGGCTGTTCTCTATTTTCTATTCATTCTCTCTCCCTCCCCCTTTTCTCCCTCCCCCTTTTCTCCCTCCCTCCCTCCTTCTGTGCACGCCTCTGTGTATGTAAGAGGCAGGGTCTCATAGTATAGACCAGACTGGCCTCAAGGTCACAGACTTGCATACTTTTCCCTCTATGCCCAGTTACCTCTGTTCTCTTGATGAAGAAACTGAGGGACTAAGAAATTAGAAACATTGTGGTCATTGAATTATTTTAATTCAATGACCCAGGATGGCCATACAGATCCTCAGAGCATGTTTTCTTGGGAGTCTTTATTCTTAGAGTCTTTTACTTTAACCAGTGTTTCAAGACCTTTTCTTTGAACCAAGAAACCTTGCATACTGCTAGCCTCCTAGAGTTTGTGCTAGTTAAGGGTACAAACAGTAAGAGAAGTAACATCTCTCTCAGAATAGATTCTTGGCCCTGAGGGAGAATAGATTCCTGACCCTGTCCTTTTTGCCGCTGGTTTAGAATCCTGGACCATGAGGGGCTGGAGAGATGGCTCAGAGGTTAAGAGCACTGACTGTTCTTCCAGAGGACCTGAGTTCTATTCCCAGCATTCACATGGCAGCTAACAACTGTCTGTAATTCCAAGATCTGACACCCTTACACAGTTACACATGCAGGCAAAACACCAATTCACAACACACACACACACACTTTTTTTTTTACTTAGGCAGTCTTTAATGGACACTGTGCACCACACGCCCCTACTCCTGCATCTTCTCAATCGTTTCCTCCTTGTATCTGCCCTTCTCTTCTCCTTTCCTACTTGTCCAGACTTGGCTTTCCTTCCCAGGATCTTTTTTCGGTCTTTGTCCAGCTTTAGCCTGGTGATAACCACCTTGCTGGGGTGGATGCCCACGCGGACAGTTGTGCCGTTAGCCTTTTCTCGCTGCACTCGCTCAATGGAGATGACGTATTTCTTCCTGTACACCTGGACCACTTTGCCAATCTGCTGGCCTTTGTAGTGCCCTCGGGCAACCTGAACTTCATCATCCTTTCGAATGGGCATAGATCGAACATTGTACTTCTGTCTTAGCTCTTTGGAAAGAGGGGAAGACATGATCTTCCTCCGGATGTGAGAAGGTGCATTGAAATGCTGTTTGCGGTTCTTGCTTCAGTCAGAAGTCACAAAGGGATTGAACTTCATTTTGGCGGCTGCGATCCAGCGATGGCCGGAGAAGGAAAGAGCCACTTTAAAAAAAATAAAATAAAATAAAAAAAAAAAAAAAAAAAAAAAAAAAATCCTGGACCATGGGTTAAAATTGATTCACTTTTCTCCCATGAAGCTGTTGTGAACTGGCTTGCAGCCCACCTGTTGCACTTCTGAGTGTTCTCCTCAGGAACTTGTACTGTTGTCTTGACAGTTATAAAGGGCTCTGACTTACATTGGGTGACCTTTTGTTACTGCTTGTCCTCTTGGGGCCTGATACCCTGTCTTTTAAGTAACATTTGAAGAAAAATATATTTTTCTTGTAGGTTTTCTTCCTTCCTTCCTTCCTTCCTTTCTTTCTTTCTTTCTTTCAGATGAGGCTTCTCTGTCATATAGCACTGGCTTCTAGAATTTGTTATGTAGATCAGGCTGGCCTTGAACTCAGAGAGATCAGCCTGCCTCATCTGCTGGGATTAAAGACATTCACTACCACATGCCCCCAACAGGAGGAATATTTTTCTAAGGAAGTTGTTTGTTTTCCTTAGAGGTACAGCAGACTTGTTCATCATAGGATGGATGAACCTTTCCCCTCGGTAAGAAGTGACTGAAAGTGCTGTGGGTGAAGGAGAATATTCCCTTAGTCTAGTGCTCTAGCTGCTCTGTTTGAGGCACTTCCTGGTGCCAGTGAGAAAGTAAAGACACCAGCACCTGGCTGTGGTTTTTCTGGGTGGCTGTGAAGGGTTATTAGTTGGTTCTTGTATTCTGTTAGTTTTATTAGATGGTTTAGTGACTCTCTCTATTGGTTCCTTTTCTAAACCTTGCTAAATTTTCTATGTTCCTTTGGTCTGGATAGAGATCCATAATCCAAATGCTCTTCTATATTTTGAGTCAGAATCTTGCACTCTTCCCCGTCAGCTGGTGTCTATAACCAGGCCACCCTTGGACATGCTGTGTTCTCCTCAGTGCTAGGACTATAGGCCTGTGCCCAGCTTGCTTTGTGTCATTTTGAAGTAGTGTGGTTTGGAAGGACCTTAGGTCTGGCCACAGCTCTTATCTGATGTGTTGGAAATGTGATCTTATTCAGCTTGTAAACATAGGGGAAGTTTGAAAGAATTACGACAACCAAACTGACTTGGGGTCAGGGGTGCAAACTGCCAATCACAGAGCCAGGTGACCAGTTGGAGACTCCTAGGCCAGGCAAGTTTGACTCTCTGGGTAAAATGTTAGTGTATGTGACATGTTTGTCATTTTCCCAGTCTCTTTAATTTTTGTTTCTCCATGGTTGAGATCTCTCTGGTAAGGCCAAATAGAAGGTTAGGGGTGGATTGTTGTCCTAGCATGTAGTCATGTTTCCCATTTAAAAGTAAAACACATGACTGAATATAGTATGTAACTTGCTACCGATAGTCTCAGCATTACTGAGGAGAGTTTGAGCCGGAGAGTTAGAAACCAGCCTGGATAAGATAGCAAGACACCACTGCAAAAGAAGAAAATAACATCCTGTCTGTTAACCTATGACTGACTTTAAGAGGCAGGTCAGATAGAAATATCTGAGCTGATTTAATAGGCTTGCTCTTCAATTTGGTAAAATCTGCTTGTTGTTTGTTTTTTCTTTTGTTTTTTTAAAGATTTATTTATTTATTATGTATACTGTATACAGCATAGAGTACCAGATGTCATTCATTATAGATGGTTGTGAGCCACCGTGTAGTTGCTGGGAATTGAACTCTGGTCCTCTGGAAGAACAGTCAGTGCTCTTAACCTCTGAGCCATTTCTCCAGTCCTTTGTTTCTCTGTGCAACAGCCCTAGTTGTCCTGGAACTGACCTGTATAGCCTGGAACTCAGAGATCCTCCTGCCTCTGCTTCCCAGTGCTCGGATTAAAGGCATGCCGGGCCTGGTAGAATCCAATGTTTTTAGCACCTGGTGTAAGGGGGTCAGGGTGGGAGGGGAGGCCAGGCAAGGATAGTAGTTACCGAGAAAAGGAACAATGGGAATGATTTATGCTGGTCAATTTATACACTAGGGAATAAGCCCTAAAATTTAAGTGATCTTCGTGGAGCTGGAGGGGAAAGCGAAAGTTGGCTGGTTAGAAGAAGCTTTTGTACTTATCTCGGCCTGGAGTGCCCCTTAACAGAGGAGGGTCCCCTCTGGGAATTGATCAACAGCTGCTGCCAGTCCCTAGAATCACAGGAAGCGGAGGCCTGGTGCCTTTGTATAGGAGCTGTGCAGCCAGACAATAGTTTGTGCTGGCGGGGCCATGTGGTGAGTCACGTGACCCGGGGCTGTATTCTGCTGGGGTCCTTACCCATCTGTTCTCTTCGGGCTCTTTCTGGGTTATCAGGCGCCAGTCCAAGTCTTCCCAGGCAGCCAGCTCCATGGCCAGAGATTACGAGCACTAACCTTCCTGGCAGGGGCGGTGTGGCTTCGAGTTTATGCAGATTAGCCATGTGTTTCTCACTTCAAGGCGGTCTACAGGAAAAGCCTTTTCCTGTGTTTGGCTCTCAGTGGGCGGTTCCCAGCTTACTGTACTGGGACTCAGGCAGCAGGCATGCACGGGAGGGAATCACAGTACACTGCCCCCCCCTCCAATGCTACGTCACCACAACACAACCACTCGCGCTCTCATACTGTTGGTGTCATTCATTCGGTGCCAAGATTGCTTTAAAAAATTCCCTTGGCCCCAGTTCAAACAGGAGTACAGCTGGGATGTGTTAGATTTTAGGCAGTCTGCCCTCAATTTGAGATGAGTTATAAATAGCAGTGCCGACTTCCTTAACTACCGCTCTCTGAGGTAAAATGCAGGTTAATTACTGTGGGAATCAATTAGGGGGTTCTTTCGGTTAAAGAGCCAGGGATGCATTTTTTATTGTTATTATTAAAACTCATAAACAAATCTGGCCAGGAATAAATTGAGAACATGAGAAGTAAGAAATAATACTTGGAGGTCCAGAATCCAAGGGTATGGCTCTAGGTTTATCCTGGCATCAGCTAGTCGGCATTTAGAGAGAAAGGACCAGTGTGTATTGCTCAGGACTTCTTTCTGAGGATGGATATTCTTGGCAGTCCCTGACCCAGCCTTTCATATTATTCTTTCTAGTCTTTGGCACTGCTGGGCGTTAAAGTTGGCCCTTACCTCCTCTGCGCACCTTTGACTTGGGACTGTCGTTTCTTCTCAGACTTTTATCTTAGAATTACAGTTTCTTTTCTCTGGGGCCAATACCACATAATATGGGAAGTGCTATCTCTGGTTGTTTGGAAGTGTTCATGCGTCTTGTTTCTTCTCTCAGTGGCTTATGGTCAGATAGAGAAGTCGCAACTATGTTTAATCTTTTGAGTGCCCCGAAATTTGTTACTTTTGATTATCTGACACTTAACCCCGATGAACCTAAAACTATTTGTTACATTCAGCAGTTCACAGGGTCACCGTGGCTTTCCTTGGTACATTGAGAACTCCTTTGTGATTCCAGTAGCCACCTGGTCTGGAGGTGCTTGTAGTTCCATTTTCTGGGAGTAGGGGGATTCTGCAAGTGTTTGCCTGCAAACTGCACTGAATATATTCAGAGGGATAAGCCTGCTAAGCGTCCTTGCCTTTGATGTTCCTAAACTGTGTTCTTTCATTTGTCAGGCAGTTTATAACTTGGCCAGTGATCTGGAAGGAGCTAAGTGGTAGACTGAGATGTGTTTTCTTATGACTCTTTTCCTTTTTTTTTTTTTATCTTTATTTTTTTATGAATACAGAAGAGCATATAGCAGGGGGCCTGACTTCCCTGATCAAGGGCCAGCATTTTCCTCTCAATTATGTGTCTCTGTGGCAGAGCCTTTGCTTTTGAAGTGTAATCACAGTAATCTAGTCCTGTGGTTTCCCATTGAAAGGATTTCCTCTCTGTCTTTCCCAGAGTGGAATCTCTGGCTTTTTGCAGCTCCGATTTGGGTTCTCATGTCCCCCTTTGTGTCTGCTGACTACTGAGACTGGCTCTTCTACTTTACATGTAGTAGAAAAGGTTCTGTTTCAATAAAATTGGTCAATGAAGATTAGTGTTATTCTCTTTATACTTTAAGAGACTGGGTGCTGCCTTTTTTTTTTTCTATAACTGCAAACCACATTATTTTCCACAGTATTTTTAAATCTCAGAAGTGTGAATTAGATTCTCTTTATATGAGCAGATATTTAATTTTGACATGAGATCAGGGTGGTCTAGTTGTTTGAGCTGAATATATTTCCATTTTCCAAATAAGCTGCAGGATGTGTTGGTCGTGATACACCTTTGATGAGGGGAATAAGTCTAATGACCAGAAAAATGTCAGTTTCATTTTGAGAATGAATTCTTGGTCTGCTCGTTATTTGGGGGCCTACAATGATTCCTAAAGTCGAAACAGAAGTTTCCTGCACCCCTCATAACTCTTATAGAAGTAGCCTTGTTCAGTTGGACTCATAGGTCTATGTAAGAGCAGGCTTGTAACTTTAAAAAAAGAAATCCTACTGTCTGCCAGGCCAGAGTGATCTTACACATAGCCTCCCAAGTGCAGGGAAGGTAGGTGTCACCATGCCATTGTAAGCTTTTAGGTTTGGGACTGGTATGCATTTATGCATTAGAAAGAACCCTTGCTGGTACAGGTTGAGTTATCACAAAATGTCCTTATTCCTTCGTGACTTTTCTAACATTCCTGCTTCTAATTCAGTCTAGTAATTTTTCTTTCCTCTGCCCTCAAAGTCGTAACTTATTTGGGGGTTGAAGATGTCTTTTACCTCCTGGCTGGACAGTTTGCTTTCTCTGGAGTACACACCATTGCAGTTGAACAGTTACTAAGTCCTGTACATGGTATTGAGAAGACTTAAAAATAAAATGCCTGAACCCTTGTGTCTCAGAACTTAGGCAAAATGGTAGTATATGTGTGCAATTCTAGCTATTTCAGAGTCTTTTATTTAAAAAAAAATTATTTATTTTATATACTGATTGCATTTTCTTCTCCCTCTTTCCCTCCATCTTCTCCCCCTATTCTGGAGTCTTGAGCCCAGATCCTGGTGCAATTTGGGCAACAGTGAGATTCCCTGCTATGTCAGAACAAAGCAAAACTAACTTGGACTACAGAAATACAGCCATTTTGTTGAAGTGTAGTTAGTTATTGCTATTATGCCTTACTATGCTTTACTAAATTTATGATAGGTCATTTAAAAAGAAATGTGGGAGATTCAGAGTGTGCTGTTGTATGTTGAAAGGTTGAAATGTGCTGGTAGAAGCCAGTGGAGGTCTAGGAATGGAGTATCGAGAGCACACACAAGGCCTTAAGTTCAGTTGCCAGCACTTAGTGAGAGGAAGCCATTGTGGATAAGACAGCAGAATCAGGACCAGAAATATAGCATGGAATTTATAGTATGGGGAGGGGGAGGAGTTTGTCATTACTGATAACTATTTATTGGATGTTTAAATATGAGCACTATGGGAGCTTTGCTTTTTTTTCTTCCTTTGTCTCATTCTGTAGCCGAGGCTGGCCTAGAGATTACTTTGTAGTGTTCGTTTGCGTGGAACTCATGGTGATCCTACTGCTTCAGCTTCCCAAGTATTGAGATTATAGGCGTGTTCATGACCATCCCACACCAGGCTTTAGGAAGTTGTTCCTTATGTGTATTTTAAGTAATGAACCAAAGCATTCAAGACCAGACAGTGAGTTAGGATTTGAACCCCAAGACTATCAAATTACTACACTTTTTACTCTTTTTGTATGTTAAGTGTGAGGTTTAACAGGGAGTATGGAGCCATGTTTAGCAGGAAATGGTAAATCATTTAGAAACATTACTCTAGTTGCAGGGAATTCAGTATCCTCTGCCTTCTGGGCTCTTTGGGTATCAGACATTTACATAGGGTATGGATATTTAAGCAAAAATTCGTACACACAAAATACATAAATCTTTTTTTTTTTTAAAAAAACTTTATTTATTTATTTATTTGCCTTGGTGTTTGCCTGGAACTGGAACTACAGACAGTTGTTAGCTGCCATGTGGGTGCTGGGAATCGAACCCGGGTCCTCTGGAAGAGCAGACGGTGCTCTTAACCGCTGAGCCATCTCTCCAGCCCCCCCTTTTTTTTTTTTTAAATTTCAAAGTTACTCTGGGCAACTTAGTAAGACTATCTCAATAAAAAGTAAAATAAGGATCAGTAGTAGAATATTTATCTAACATACATCAGGCCTTATGTTCAGTCCCCAAGACTGCAAAAATAGTAAAAATAACTGGGCAGTGGTAGCTCATACCCTTAGTCACAGCACTCAGGAGGCAGAAGTAGGCGAATCTCTGAGTTCGAGGCCAGCCTGGTCTACAGATGTTCCAGGATGATCACTACACAGAGAAACTCTGTCTCAAAAGACAAACCATCAGTAAAAATAATAAAAATTAAGTGTGGCAGTTCATACCTTTAATCCCAATATTTTGGAGGCTAAGGCAGGGAGATTGCCAGTTTGAGGTTAGTCTGGTCTACATGTAGCAAAATCTATCTAAGGGGAAAAAAGGCAAATAATTTAGTTGCCCAGTTAGGTTTAATATTTTAAGTATGTAATAGTAATACATCATTTTATTGAATAATGTTTTACTGGATTTCTGGTTCCTAGCTAATCACATACATCAGAATCATTCATGGATCTAAAGTGATCAGGGTCTCAAGCCCTTCCACACCAACAAAATTGGAACCTGATGCCTGGGCATTTGTGAAGCTCCATGGAAAATTGTAATCTGCAGCCATTGTTGATAGCCATTGCTGTAGAGCTCCATAGTCACTATGGTAATGACTGCCAGAGCATGCTGGTCTCTCTGTGCAGGAAATTTCTGTTGTCTTCAGTTGAGGGCCAGCCTCAGACAGCCCCTGGAGCCTGGGATGAGTTGAGGAAGCCCCCATGCTGGGATGTGCCCCCTCCCCCATTGCAAAAAAAAATTGTGGCATTTCTCATCTCAATTTTTGTTAAATTTGATATGTAGGTGACAATATTTTGTTGTTATGAGGGCTTCTTGAATGTTATTGGGGCTTCTGGTGTAAAAGTTAAGACTGTTGCAAATAGCACTGGAATAACACTGAAGGGTACTGATCTGGGACACAGCTTTTCTGGGAGTCACTAGTTTGTGAAGGAAAAGTACTCCCAGCACCACGGTTACCTTTTTAGCTAAAGTTTATTCATAGCCTGAGAGAATTTTGCTTCTTTATTTTGTTTCTCTTCGAAAACAATCTTACATCTATGTAGCCCTGGTTGGCCTAGGATTCACTATGTAGATTATGTGTAGCTGGCTTTGAATCTGTAGTGCTCCTGCCCTAGCTTCTAAGTAGCTGTGCACCGCCATACCCCTGCCACGAACTTCTGGGCTTTTTTGTTCTTGGTAGTTGGATATTCCTTCACAGTAGTTCTGCTTCCTCTAGTGTAATGAAAACACACGAGGAGAGAGAGACAGATAGAAGAAGGAAGAGGCAAACAATCGTTTAAGTGGAGCACATCTTAAATTATCAAGTAATTTATTATTTGTTGAATAATAAAATTAGAAAGAACCTTAGGGAGGATCTAATCCTCTAGGACAACTCCAATCATCTACATTTAGCCACCATGTTCCCCAAAACTCGAACTTGAACCTAGAGTCTACTATTAGGCTATGTCTCCAGTCCTATTTCAGTGGTTCTTAAAAGTATCAAGGTCACCAGGAAATGTGTTACAAATATGAGTGTCTTGGGTCCAGTCTGAACCGACTGAATTACAGATGGATGCCAGTGGTCTGTGGTTTGACAACCTTTCAGGTGATTTTAATGTATGCTACTGATTTACTGAGCTCTTTCATTTGAATACTTAGAATACCTAAATTTATCCACTACTCACAATTTAAAATTCTGTTCCAAGTTTTGTATTAGGCTCTGAACCTATCTTCTAACTGAGTGTATTTGAGAGATACTTATAAGAATTTTCCCCTCTTCATATCACCAGTAGATACTGAAAAAGCATCTCTGGCAGAAGAAAGTGTGCTAAGACTGTCTTTATAGCTGCAAAATAGGGTTAAACCACAGTAGAAAGGGAAGGTGCTCATTAAACCTGTTGCACCAAAAAAAGGACTAGAAAGTCACATGAATCTTCAAATCATTCAGTCAGTCCATCTGTCTGTCCATCAGTCCATCCATTCATCCATCCATCCATCCAGAGACAGAGTCTCATTACCAGTTCAAGTTGGGCTGAAGAATCTCCTTATGTAGCTGAGGGTCACCTCAAATGCACAGCAACCTCCATGCCTGGGTTCCTTTGTGCTAAGATTATAGGTGTGAGCCACCGTGTCCAGCTAGAAAGCTGCATTTGTGCATTGATGCCTGTGCTTTGAACTTGGTGTTGTTGATGTTGTATTTTGTGTCTTTTGGCTTTTTGAGACAGGGTCTCATTTAAGCCAGTCTGGTCTCAGACTCACTTTGCACCATAATATGACCAGATCTCCCAATTGTCCTGTTTATACCTCCAAGTACTGGGATTACAGACATGTGCCACCACACTCAGTTATAGCTTGCTACTTATTTATTTAAAGGGTTTTTTTTTTTTTTTTTTGGTCTCAGTATGTTTGTGTAGGTATATGCTCAAGTGTGTGCCAGTGTGTATGTGTGTTTTGGCATGTGTATCTGGTAAGGCAGGACAGGAGATGTTGGATCCCTTGCAGCTGGAGTTACAGGTGATGTGAGCCACCTGATGCTGGGAGCCAAACTTAACTACAGAGCATTTCTCTAGCCCAATATTTGTTCTTTGAAGAGATAGGGTTCTGTCCTTTTTTATATTCAAATTCTTCAATTTTAAATGAAATGAATTTTCACTTGAAATAAACAAAGGCTCCAAATTCATTACTGTCCTTTCAACAACTGTTACTTAGCCTTGTAAGAAAGTTATTTGAAGAAAGCGTAAATTGAATGACTTTGTGCCATAGCATTGCAAACGTGCAAAGAAAAAGTTTTCATCAATCGACTATGGATTCAGTTCTTTCCTATCCCACCTACTACCTCTTTTTAAGTTTTCTAGGATGCTTCTGAATCTCAGTTTTTGAAGCTTTCAAAATGCTTTCACATGGCATTATCATTTTATTTATAAAAATCTAAGTTCTGAAAAGAGTTTAATGATTACTTAAGGGTTACTGGGTCTGTCCCATCACCTTTCCATAATAACTGGTTTCTTATGTGGCATGTGAGATTTATGCTAGCCAAGGATCATCAAAACTTGAGGTTAATGAAAATGTTCTTTATTTTTGTAGCCATCCAGTCCAATGGATCAGATGGGAAAGATGAGACCTCAGCCGTATGGTGGGACTAACCCATACTCACAACAACAGGGACCTCCTTCAGGACCGCAACAAGGACATGGGTACCCAGGGCAGCCATATGGGTCTCAGACTCCACAGCGGTACCCAATGACCATGCAGGGCCGGGCTCAGAGTGCCATGGGCGGCCTCTCTTATGCACAGCAGGTATATGATGACCTTGAACTTATTTGCTGTCTAAAATTGGTATGCACATCAGAATACTTTCATACCTCCTCCTGATATGTACATAGGCTACCTAATAAGGACATGATAGAATGTACCGTCTTTCTGTCTGCTTCAACGTATTTTGGGATTTGGACCCAATCTACTCTACCTGTCTTTTCTTGACCTGGCTGGTCTTCCCTTAGGAGGCTAACTGTTAAAAGAACCATGCCTGTGTACCTGTCTGTCTACTGCTACTACAGTAGAAACCATTTGTGCCATTTGCCTTGAGGATGAGGAGGAGGTTCTTCTTTTTCTCACAGCCTGTAACATAAGCAAGCTGCTTGGGTCTAAAGAGAATGCTTAAAAAGGACTTGGTGTGGAAAAAACTATACTGAACAGCAAAGACGAGAACAGTGCTGTTACAGAGGAGACTTCTCAGTCAGTTTGTCTGGCCATCCGTGCCATTGTTTTAGGGGGTTTTGGGTTTTGTTTTTCAGTGCTGAGAACCCCAAGCATACTAGATAGGACTCTGCTACTGAGCTCCAACCCAGCCCAAAAATTATATTACTATTATTTACTTGGATGAGGGCAAGATGCTAGGTCCCACAGCAGAGGACAACTTGTGCAAATAGGTTCCAGGGATTAAACTCAGGCTTGGTGGCAAGTGTCTTATATGCTAAGCCATCTTTTCCTTGTTTTTATATTGGCAATCTTCTGTCATTTATGTATGAGTTACAAAAGGTAAAGGACAGTGTATGAAGCCTCAAATTATTTCTAAAACTTTAGAGCAAAGAATGTCTTTAAATACAGAAAATGGAATGCATGTACTTTCTCCTCTTTTTTTAAAACAAACAAACAAAACAAAAAACAAAAAAAAGCAGAATCTCTATGTAGACCAGGCTGGCATTAAATCTTCCTCTCAAGTACTGGGACTAAAGGCATAAGCCATGACTCCCTGCTAAATTTCTGTGAGAAAACTGAGAGATGACATGGAGTTCTTTCCTTGGGTTGTGTGCCCCCTCCCCACTTTAATGCAGATTCTCAGCTTTCAGGCTGGCCTCTAATTATAATATATCTGAGAATGACCTTGAACTTCCGGATCTTCCTTTCTCAGTTACTAGTAGAGGGATGGAATTAGAGGCAAGTTCCATCCATCCTGTCGGGTTTATGTAGTATTTGGGGACTTTGTGCATGTCAGGCAAACACAGTAACTGAGCTATAGCCCCTGAATATTTTTAAAATGAAGACTAAATGAAAGTGAGAACCAAAGTAGTGTAGTGATCTGTATACTGTTTAGATTACTAAGGTCTGGCCCTTTAGTTGCTTGAACCAGGCTCTTAGTGCCCTTTTATTGTAGTTAGAACAAAATTTCTCACATTAAAAATAACACAGGCCATAATAAAAAGCATAGGCTCATTGGGAAAAAACAAACTGTTCTTGAGCTCACATGACTTACCCAAATATTAAGAAGCATCGGTTTTTAGTGGGTGAGTTCAGTATTAGGTGTAAACAAGTTTAGCCATTTTTTCTAGCTTTGTTTAGAGAGGGCTTTGTATAAGATGAGGCTTTACTACTTTACACATCTATCTGCAGGCACTGTTCCTCACCATTCTTCATCTAGGTAAGTCAGTCCTAAAAGTGTCTTTTCTTTCTTACAGATTCCACCTTATGGACAGCAAGGCCCCAGTGGGTATGGTCAGCAGGGCCAGACTCCATACTATAACCAGCAAAGTCCTCATCCCCAGCAGCAACAGCCACCTTACTCCCAGCAACCACCATCCCAGACCCCTCATGCTCAGCCTTCATATCAGCAGCAGCCGCAAAGTCAGCAACCACAGCTTCAGCCCTCTCAGCCTCCTTACACTCAGCAGCCATCCCAGCCTCCACATCAGCAGTCCCCAACTCCGTACCCTGCCCAGCAATCTACTGCACAACAGCATCCCCAGAGCCAGCCCCCCTACTCACAACCACAGGCACAGTCTCCCTACCAGCAGCAGCAACCTCAGCAGCCAGCATCCTCGACACTCTCCCAGCAGGCTGCATATCCTCAGCCCCAGCCTCAGCAGTCCCAGCAAACTGCCTACTCCCAGCAGCGCTTCCCTCCGCCACAGGTGAGTCAGTAGGTGTTTCTTACCTGTGCTCAACCAGAAGTTGTCAATCATGACAACTTTGCCAAATGCACAAAAAACCAACTAAACTCTGTGTAAATGTGGTATCAGGATTGATTAATTAACTAATTAAGGTATAGCCCTTTTAACTCCATAAAGACCTATAGTTCTTACTGTGGAAAAGTTCTAGAGACAGGAAGTTAAAGGTAATGGTCTGATTCCCACTCCCCCCAGCCAGCATATCAGAACATGAGCATCCAAATGACTTTATAGTTTTTCAAAATAACCACTTTTGTTAGCTGTACTATATGCAGTTTATTTTTGCTGCCATTCTGTTCTGTTTCTCAGAATATTCTTGATTTTGGAATGCTCTATTTGGGGTTTTTGTTTTTTGTTTTTTTAGATAAAGTCTTGTCTGGAACTCACAGAGATCTGCCTGCCTACACCTCCAGTATTGGAGGTTTATGCCACCAAACTCAGCTGTGAAATTCTTAATCTGTGAGGGTGATTTTGACTTTAAGAATTAGAGAATAATTCTTTTTAGAGCCATATGAGAAAAATGACTGACACTAAGTATTTTTATATGATGGTAACATTGTTGAAATAAATTATCTATCAGTGCTCACTTTAGACAGGGGCTCTAATATCACTTTATGGTTTTTTTAATATTTATTTTTATTTTTATGTGAATTGGTGTTTTGCCTGCATGTATAACTGTGTAAAGGTGTCAGATCTTGGAATTACAGACAGTTGTTAGCTGCCAAGTGGATGCTGGGAATCAAACACAGGTGCTCCAGAAGAACAGTCAGTGCTCTTAATCTCTGAGCCATCTCTCCAGCCCTGGTTGTTTGTTCTTAAACAACCGAATTGCTTAATTCATTGTTTGATAAGATGCTAAACTTGTAATTAGTTATATTTCTGCCTTCAATCCCAAGAAATGGCTCTCCTTGAATAAATAGAAAACAATTCCATCAAATTCCATTGTTGACATTAATTTGTTTCAAGTTTTTGTTGTTTTTGATTTGTTTGCCTGGAACTGAGAACTGGAACTATTGTGAGCTGTCATGTGGTTGCTGGGAACTGAACCCCGATCCTTTGGAAGAGCACTCAGTGCTCTTAACCGCTAAGCCATCTCTCCAGCCCCGAGTTTTTGTTTTTTGAGGCAGTGCCTTACTATGTAGCCCAGACTGGCCTTGAACATCTCTATCCTTCATCTGTAGCCTGCCTAGTGCTGGATCACAGAAGTCATCTACCATTAGGCCCACTCTTGGGGTTCTTGAGAAACATTGCTTATGTTTTTGTCTTGTCATATAATTGTGTGCCATTGCACTTCTTACACATGACTCTCCTGTGTGAGAAAGCACCACAGCTCTTTTACCCTGAAGCAAGCTTGTCTGCTTTCTTTCTCATTTTCAAGATTGGTGTGTTTGTTGCCTGTATGTTGGTTTTTGTACCTTGTGTGTGTCTGCCCACAGAGGCCAGGAGAGAGTGCTGAGTTCCTTAGATGGAGCTGCAGATTGTTGAGAGTTGTGAGCTTTCTGTGGATGGATACTGAGAGCCAAACCTGTGTTCTCTGTAAGAGCAACAGATGCTGGGCCATCTCTCCAGCCAGCCCCAGGTGCTTGGCCTGTTGCACTCTCTTACTCTGCTGCTCCTTATTATTTTCAGACAGATTGTGGAACTCACAGATCTGTCTGCCTCTGCCTACCAAGCACCCGAGATTAAAGGAGTGTGCCACCACATGGGACAGGCCCTCACAGCTCTTGTGTTTTGTTCTGTTTTGTTTTTAGGAGCTTTCTCAAGATTCATTTGGGTCTCAGGCATCCTCAGCCCCCTCAATGACCTCCAGTAAAGGAGGGCAAGAAGATATGACCCTGAGTCTTCAGTCAAGACCCTCCAGCTTGCCTGTGAGTATTTCTAACACCTGTCCAGGGTGATGGACCAGGGAGGAAATAAACTAAAACCAGGTTTTGGATGTTTTGGTGGCATCCAAAATAAGCTGTTCAAAATTCTGAATGGGAATTAATAGACTTAACTTTGTAGAGTATCTATTGTGTTTACCTGTCCAGGGGTATGTTTGTGATCTTCATGGAGGGAGGGTGTTGGTTTGTTTTGGAAGACAGTCCATGATATCCTAGACTAGCTTTGCACTCCCTGTGGAGCCGGAGCTGCTCCTGGATTTCTGACCCTTTCACTTCTTCTAGAGCACTTAGATCCGTGTTCACTACGATTCATTCCCAGCTTCTGGTTTGTTCTTTTTGGTTTTTTGTTTGTGATAGGGTTTCACTGTGTAACCCTGTCTGGCCTCAAACTCACCAACTCACCTGCCTATGCCTTTCCTTTTAGCCTTTGTTTCATTTCCTAAAAATCTTGGGCCTCTTATGTATGAAGCAATTAAGGAAAAGAAAATGGTGGATGTTAGAAGCTGTGTTCTCCATTGTGGCTGGGAAAGAAAGAAAAAGAAAGACATGGTTTTTGTTTTCTCTTTCTTTGTTCCCTTTTTTGCATTTAAAAAATTTTAATGTACCTTAGTTTAAATTTTACTTTAATGGGTGTTTATCCTGGACATATATATTCCTATGTACCACATGCATGCCTAGTTCCCACAGAGATCAGAAAAGAGTATTAGAGCCCTTGGGACTAGACTTTTAGCTGGTGTGGGCCACCATGTGGGTGATAGGAATTGAACCCAGGTCCTTTGTAAGAGCATTCAGAACTCCTAACTGGTGGACCATCCCTCTGGTCCCTCTTTATTTAACCTTGCTTTTCAGGCCTTAGTTTTTAAAATTTTGGTTTAATATTAAATCAAGAGGTTGTGTCTTAGTATATTTAAGCTTGTGATGTCACATTGAGCATGAGTTGAGTAGAAGTGGTTTTTCTGGTGATGGTTTTGTGTGAATGTGTGCTTTTCTCTACTAGAGTGCTTATGGAATCAAATGCTTCCTTATAGAATCAACTGCTGCCCATACCCTTAAAAGGGTATAGCCTAGAGTTTGGGCTGTGAGTATGCTATTAAGATGTGCGCCTGCTGTCAGCTTGTGCTCTAATCTTACATGTGTGCAATGGCCACCAGCATAACAAACAATAAATAATTGCATGTTTTTAAAAGATGTGTTTAGGTGGGTGATAGTTGCACATACCTTTTATTCTAGAACTGAAGAAGCAAAGACATGTGGATCTCTGTGAGTTCAAGGCCAGCCTGGTCTACAGATTGAATTCCAGGAAAACCAGAGCTACACAGAGAAACTTGATTTCAACAACAGCAAAATGTTTGAACTATGAAGTTAGAGTCCCTAGAACTGCATCTTAATTCTACTGCCATGTATTAGGTTAAGCCACGTGAATCTGGTTTTTTTTTTTTTTTTTTTTTTTTTTTAAATTTTACTTTATTTATTTATTTGCCTTGGTGTTTGCCTGGAACTGAACTATAGACAGTTGTTAGCTGCCATGTGGGTGCTGGGAATTGAACTCAGGTCCTCTGGAAGAGCAATCAGTGCTCTTAACTGCTGAGCCATCTCTCCAGCCCCACGTGAATCTGTTTTATGGACAATAGGGATTTATTAAGATATAAATTATGGAGATACACTCACAAATGCAGAACAGTAAACAATTGAGTAGTCTTCTGCCCTGTCTGGAAGTGGTGCCTTGGTCTCTGATCATAACGAAGGGGCTCTATACCCCAGTCTCTCATCTGATATCTGGTCACCTATCAAGGTGAAGAAGCACTGCCCCTTTTGGGCCGGACAGTCCAACTTCAACTCACCACAACCATGTCTGTAGCCTGTAGCTAAGGCACATCACTTTTCTGTGTCTTAGCTTTTACATGTTTAAAATGACCTTAATCTGCTTTAGGTGGTAGTAACTGACAATGCCTGTTGGTAGAGAAAAGTGCTTGGGTTATGGTAGGCCAAATGTCTGGCTTTGAAGTCTCAGAGGTTACAGGAACTTCGTGATAACTATTGGTTGTTGTGGAAATGTTTGCACATGGTCAAAGTCTAAAGCCTCTAAAAGTGAGTTTCTTGGACATAGATGAAATAGTTTTCTTGGAAATTCCATAAGTTGGTAGGTAGCAAACCCATTATTGTAAATTCTGTTTCAGGTAGGAATTGGGAGTTCAATCACATGCCCAGATAAGTCCTTTAAAATCATGGAGTTATGGTGGCTTCTCGTGGTTACCCTAGCACTGGGGAACCGTCAGAGGAGGAGGTTTGGCCTGACCAATCCTGTCAAGTCTGTTTCAGACAGACTATTGAGTGCACTCGGATGTTTGCAGCCTTCTAGTTGTTTCTTCTGTTGTCACTTGTTAGGGCCTCAGTATCCCATTCTCCTACCTTTGCCTCTCAAGTGCTGAGATTATAGTCATAAGCTACCAACCCCAACAGTTTGTAGCCTTTCTTGATGAAGTTTTTCATGGATTTTCCTCAAAGCCACTGAGGTTCTCACTACCTTAGGGAAGATCTGCAGAGACTTAGACCAGGCTCCTGAGGTGAGAGAAGAGGTATTGTTGTTGAGATCTCTGTTGGTGACTTTCTCAACTGAGGAGAAATTATTTATTTATTTTTTTAAATTTTATTTAGCTTTATTTATGTGTATTGGTATGAAGGTGTCTGATCTCTGGAACAGGAGTTACAGACTTTTGTGAGCTGCCATATGGGTGCTGAGAATTGAACCCTGATCCTCTAGAAGAACAGTCACTGCTCCTAACCCCTGAGCATCTCTCCAGCCCCAAGGAGAAATTATTTGTCTGCCTAAAACAGTGATTTTTTTTTTTTCCTCAGGTTAACCTTGGTGAGTTTGAGGCCAGTCTGGTCTACAAAGGGAGTTCCAAACCAGGCAGAACCGTTACACAGACAGACTGTCTCATCAAAACAAAAAACAAAGACATAAAGCAAAAACCATGGAAAAACAAAACAGTAGCCAAAATAACAACAAAGTAGTTTGTTCTCATTATTGGCTATGAATTCTTTTAATCAATGTGTGTGCACACATGTGCCGCAGCACACACCTGTGGGTCACAGGACAACCTGTGGAAGCTCTTTTCTCCTTCTACCTTGATGGAGATTTAAGGGAACATTCTTAAGTCACCAGGCTTACATCATGGGGCACCAAATGCCCTGGGCCACCTCACTCACTCCTCATGTGAACAAGTATATAGAATAATTTAATGTCTGGATGGATAGTCACCCTTAGAAACAAACCATATCACTAACAGTGAAAAATCTTAAGTAGCTTTCTGGGATCACTTTTCTTTACTGTACCCAGAAGAGTTATTTCTTTGCTCCACGGTAGCTGAGCATTTTGCCTAGTACATCCACTTACTTAGACAGCAAGCTCCTAGAAAGTTAGGTAATTGACCCTATCTATGCCTCCTATACCTGTGACATGAATTCAAGACCAGAAGTGTTAGATATGTTAAATACATGTTAGAGTAACCTGGTGGAAACGGGACTTCTCTGTGTAATCCTGGCTGTTCTGTTGCCTAGGCTACCCTTGAACTCACAGAGATCTGCCTGCCTGCCTCTGTCTTTTGAGTGCTGGTATTAATGTTGTATGCCACCAAAACCTAAGGTTATTTTTATACTTTTTTTTTTTTTTTTTTAAAGATAGCTCTTTGTAGCCTAGACCAGCCTGGAACTCACTATGTAGCCCAGGTTCCCAAATGCTTGGATTATAGCCACAAACCATCATGCTTGATTTAAGTTAGTTTATGTAACACATCCTTACTGTAGGCTGACTTGGTGTATTTTCTAATTACCATCATGATGCTTGGCATATGATATGGTGTGATAGTATCTAGCCTTTCCCGCCCCCCAACCACACAGGGTTTTCTGTGTAATAGTCCAGGCTGGCCTCAAACTCACAGAGATCTTCCTGCCTCTGGCTTCTGTTACTGGGACTAACAGCTGCCTGACTAATATCACTGAAAAAAGGAAAAAAAAAAAAAAACCTGAATAACTTCCATAATAAACAGCTAGTGAAAAAAAAAAAAAAGAGGCCAAGAACTTGGAGAGTGGGGCGGAGTTTATGTTTGCAATGGGAGGGAGGAAAAGAGAATCTAGCAATGTGATTCAATTATAAATAGATGAAATGTCTATAATACTGCTCTGTGTCTGATGGGGACAATTTGGCCCTAATACTAGATTGCTGTTTTTAATGCTAGGTCAGACGTGATAGGTTCACGCTCCATTTTAGAGGCTGTTTTATTTGTACTTACTGACCATGGTCTTTGAAAGTGAAGATAAGATTGTCCTTAACAAAGCTGCCATTTTATGTGAAGAAAATCCTTGTAAGGGAAAAAGTGAGGTCTTTAATTTCCTTCATTTCCAAGCAAAATATTAGGAGATGAGCTTGAAAACTGATGTCTGACTTGTGATTAAGTAAGAGAGGTTGGTTGTTTTTTGATTGGTTGTGTGTGGTGTTGTTGGTAGACAGGGTTTCACTGTGAAAGCTAGGCTGGCCTGGAATCCACACTCTGCCTTGCATGTACCCAGTTAAAATCATCTGTCACCACCACTCATACCTGGAGTTGTTTCTTTAAAGATTCTTTTTGGTCAAGCATACATTCATCTCAGGCTTCTCACAGCTGCCTGTTAACTCCAGCTACTGTGGATCCAGAACTCTTTTCTGACTTCCCCTGCACATACATGTACAACAGTGCACATCTATACACTCGGCACAAACACATGGAGTGTGTCTTTTCTCTTTAGCAGAGTATTGTGGTTTGTATATATACTCATCTCGGTACTAGGAAGGGTAGATGGAACCATACATAGAGGATATCTTGTGAAACTTTTTTTTTTTTTTTTAAAGGCAGCTATTTAAACAAGCGTGTAGTCACAGAATAATGCACATTTAAGATTTTTTTCTTAAAAGGGACATATTTGAGTTTACATTTGGTCTTGAAAATATGCCTGTGATATAGGACATAGAAAATGGGTACAAGATTGAAAACTATCTATGTTCCACAGTTTTAGCATACATTAAAAAAACTTGATGAAAATACAGATTACTGAATCCTACTAGAGATTATGATTCGATAGGTGTGTAAAGTGGTACCTCATTGTTTGGATTTTTCAGTTGCTATTGTTGATTCCAGTTTAAAATACACAATTGGAACATACTTTGATAGGTAGACCTTTTTGTTTTGTTTTATTATGTTTTTTGAGACTAGTTTCTTTGTAGTCCTGGCTGGCCTGCTTGAACTACAGCTTGCTTATACCTTTTAAACTTTGTGAGCCTTATACTAACAAAGATCTGCCTGCCTCTGCCCCCTGAGCACTGGGATCAAAGGTGTGTGCCAGACTGCCCTACAAGGTGGACCTGTGTATGAAACTGAAACAAGAGAAATACAGTAGTTTAGGAGGTCCCTGCAGTGACTTTGATAGTAATGGGAATTTACACTGCTGGGGATTATTGGGATTTAGAGGACAGACACTGAATTGTCAGTGAGCCATGAGCTGGGGAGGTTCAGCTGGTAGACTGCTTACCCTACAAGCACAAGAACCTGAGTTTGATCCCCAGCATCCATGTAAAAAAGCCAGAAATGGTGGCCAGTGTTTTTTATAATACCAATACTGGGGAGGTAGAGGCAAAATAATCCTGGTCTCTTAATTTAGCAAGCTCTAGCCAACAAGAGACCCTGTCTCTAGAAACAAGGTAAACGGCTCCTTCTGAAGTACAGCACCCTAAGTTGGTCTCTAGCCTCTCTTGCCTCCCTTTTCCTCTTCCTAACTCTGCCCCCAATTTAGAAGAGACAGAGCAAATTATTCTTGGGTTAGCGCTTGTATTTCATAGCTACTGCCCAGGAACTCTCTGCTGCTCACCTGGTCACTCAGTTCTAGTCCACCTAAGGAAAGACTTTGAGGGACTGAGAGGTGGTTCAGCAGATAACTGCACAGGCACGATCTGATCTGAGCTCAGTCCTCAGAACTTAAGTGACGTAGAGGGAGAGAAACCGGTTCTGCAAAATTGTCTTCTGGACTTCAGAGCTTGTGCCGTGGCTCCTGCACCCCACATTTATGTGTCACAAACAGCAGAAATGATGCAAGTTTTTTCCGGAGGAAAAGAAAAGCCTTCGCGTCTGTGCTGTCCACCTGTTACCATCTTCTAGGCCTCTGACCTCTCACCTGTCTGTCCTGCTTGACATCCTATTTCTCCAGGTGTGTCCAGAACAGCCCTCCTGAGAGATAGGGAGGGGATTTGCACTTGATATTGCCTGCTTTTTAATCTCTTGACTACCTATTGTCTATAGGTTTAATGTTGTAACAAAATTTCTTTGGTGTTCTGAAAGCTAAGGATGGATGTGTGCACATTTATCTGGGGACATCTTGATCTCATCTTTAGCTTCTCAAGGGCTGCGGTACAACAGCCTTGGTATAGAGAGGGGATTGTTTTATTTAAAAACATTTATTAGATATGTATAGTAAGTATTTGCGTATATGTATATATGGGTGCCTGCAGCTTAAGTTATATGTAGTTATAAAGTACCATGTGGGTGCTGGCAATCATCAGATTATTTACAAGAGTAGCAAGTGATAAAAAGCAAATAGGTTCTAAAAATTTGGGTGTGAATGACTTCTCTGAGGCCCAGTATTCTGATCTGGGTTTTTTTTGCTTTTTGTTTTTTGGGGTTTTTTTTGAGGAAATTTCCAGCAAAAGAACTGGTGCCTGAACTGTACAGTGATAGGTGCTGTCAGGGTTTGTTGAAGTAAGTGATAATGATTCTGTTATGTCTACCCAGACATAATGACATGGTGGCACAGTCTGCAATCTCAGCTTTTTGTAAGGCTGAGGCAAGGGGGTTCCAAATTCAAGGCCTGCCCCCAAAAATTAGTGAGGCCGTATTTCAAAGCGAAATGGTGAATGCCTTTAATCCCAGTACTCAGAGGAAGATATATCTCCATAGTGAGCTCCAGAAGCAGAGTATTCACCAGATGTAGATGTATTTGAGAGGTGGGAAAGGAAAAGTCTAGCTGAACCAGAGGCCAATAAGAATGTGATGGTACACTGAAGACACTGGGCTTGGACAGGACCCTAGAGGGGAGCAATAGAGCTGAGGAGCACTAGAGCAGGCTGGGAGCCTTGGGCCTGATGCTAAGACCTGCAGAAGAGAAGGCATCTGCTTTAAAAAAGAAAACCATTATTGTGCATTGTGGCCTGGAAAGGCTCAAGCCAGAACAAGGGAGTAAAACTGTTCAACTTAATTCTGGCAAGAGATACAAGGGTCTGCCCCTTCTGCTATTTGCATAGTCACATGCAGGAAAGCTTTTATAGGCTTGAAAATAAATGTGCTATACTTGGTGCACAAATTTAAGACATTGATTGTCTGGTTAGGTCGAGGAAAGGAGGGTAGGGGATCTCATCAGCAGAGAATTTAACAGGGGAAGCTCCTTTTTCAGGCCAGGTGTCATTGTGTTACAGAGTAATTACCCATAGATCCAGAAGCATGCCTGCTTACAAGTCATAGATGAAAGACTAAAACCCAAATAGGAATAATTCTGGGTAGTGCTGGAGAGCTGTCTTGCATGGTAGTTAATAGTTAAACTATGAAATGAAGTAGACCTCAGAGGCTATGATTAGAATATAGAGAAAGAAGCCAGATGGAGCACTGAACAATGCCTGTAGTCACCAGGTGGATGCAGCCAACAGAGATCGGCACTATCGGCATAGGACCAGAAATGTATATTTCTGGAGCCAAAGGAGAAGGAAAAATAGTTCATATCAAGGAAAACAGACAGGTGGATTTGTCATGAAGCATTTTCATTGGGATTTTTTTTTACGTAGGAAAGGAAATGAACAAAGGAATGGTAAAGAAGACTCACTCCCCTCCTTCCCTCTCCTCTTTTTGTCTCGTGTAGCCCCAGTTAGCCTAAAGCTTACTGAAGATCCTGTTTCTGCCTCCTGAGTATTACAGGTGTACCACCACATACAGTAAAGAGAGTTACTGATAGGCAACAGGAGAGGTGGCTGGATCCGACTAGATCTCCTGCTTCACACATATAAGACAGAAGAGGAGAGGGTAAAGGTGTGCTAGCAGAGTGTTTATAGAAGGTAAACTCTATCTGGAGAAAAAAGTCTGATACATCCTAACTTAGCTTATGGAGGCCTCTCTGCCCTGCCTGAAAACTTGGTGTAAGAGGCTGCTGACAGGTCTGCTATGGTGGTATACACCTTTAATTTCTTTTTTTTTTTTTTTTTTTTTTTTTAAAAAACCTTTATTTATTTATTTGCCATGGTGTTTGCCTGGATGGAACTACAGACAGTTGTTAGCTGCCATGTGGGTGCTGGGAATCGAACCCGGGTCCTCTGGAAGAGCAGACGGTGCTCTTAACCGCTGAGCCATCTCTCCAGCCCCACACCTTTAATTTCAAACACACAGGAGGGCAAGGCAGGTGGATCTCTGAGTTTGAAGCCAGCCTGCTCTACAGAGTGAGTTAGTTCTAGGACAGCCAGGACTACACAGAGAAACCCTGTCTCGAAAATAATTCTGCCAAATAAAATCTAAAATATAAAAATAAAAGTATTCACTGAAGAATGTCTCAGAAAGGAGTAAGGGAGTGGGGAATGCTGTCCTATCGTGCAGAAGCTGAAGGTAGGGACACCTGAAAACAGCTACAGTCCACATTCCCCATCCCAGGAAGGTAGGAATTGAAATGTGCCCATTCTTGTATATTATATGTGAAAAATATGAAGATCATAATCAAAGTATGAATCTAGCTCTAACATTTATTTTTATCATGGTGCCCAATATAACAACACCATAGATAATTCATTCAATCAGTAATTGTTGTCAAGACAGGGACTCCTATGTTTCAGTGTCCTTGATTTTTTAAAGTTATTCGTTCGTTCGTTTATTTGAGACAGGATTTCTCTGTGTAGCCCTGGCTGTCCTGGTACTTGCTCTGTAGACCAGGCTGGCCTCCAACTTAAGAGATTTGATTGCTCCTGCCTGAGATTAAAGGCACGCACCTCCACACCCTGCCAATTTATTTACTTTTGTTTTGTGTGCATTAGTTTTGCCTGCATGTGTGCATAAGGGTGTTACAGACAGTTGTGAGCTGCTATGTGAGTGCTGGGAATTGAACCAGGGTCCTGAAAGCAGTCAGTGCTGCTCTTTCCAGACAGTTAACTTACTTTCATTTATGTGAAAGTTCTTGTATGCACACATGTCACATGTATACGTGCTACCTGCAGAAAGAAGATGGAAGTGTGTGCCTCAGATCCCCTGGGGCTGGGATTACAGATGATTGTGAGCTGCCATGTGGGCTGGAAGTTAAAACTCAGGTCCTCCGAAAGAATAGCCAATGCTCTTTCTTAATTCGAGGTCCGCTCTTTAGCCCAGCCTAGTCTTAACTCCAGCCTCAGATTCTCTTGCCTCTGCCTCAGTGTTGGTAGTACAGGCATTTACCACTACACCATAGCCTTCTGTCACACTCCTCCATAGAACATTTATTACCTAACCCTAACCCTAGAGGAAGGACAGTGGACAGATTGCCACTTCACATTTTAGAAAATTAGATTTGTTTGTGTTTTATTATTATATATGTGCCTGTGTGCATTCTCAAATACCACAGTGCTTTGTGGAGGTCAGATAGCTTTTGGAGTTTCCACTAAATGGGCCCTAGGATCTAATTCAGGTCCCACAGGTTTCTACCTGCTGGGCCATCTTGCTGGCCTGCATTTCACTTTTGTTTTCCCAGATCTTGTTAGTCACAGATGATATGTAAAAGGGCAGTTGGAGGGAGCTGTCCCCCAGGGTAACCTAGGAATTGCTTGGGGAAGGAGCAGTCTAAAAAGCTGTACAGAACAGAGTGGGATGACTGTTGAGCATTGGAGAGAGCAGGCCCTACCACCTGTATCACACACCTTTTTGGCCTAGTACACAGCATCCTAGTTAATACTAAGTCAGGTTAGCTCTCCCTACTGCTCAAAGCATTGTTCTGTGGTACGGAAATGGGTTGAGATGCAGTTTCTGAGGCTTCATTCCTCGTCCATTGGTCTTGTTGTTGTTGGGTGGTTTATAGATTATAATTACCTCGTTTCTCCTTTCTCCTTCTGCCCTCCCATGTACCACTTTCCTTTGACCTATTTCAAGTTTATGGCTTCTTTTTCTTAATTGTTGCTACATACATATGCATCTATAAATTTCCAATTTAAATCTGCTCAGTCTGTATAGTTATTTGTATGTAACAACAGTATACAGATTAAACATTTCCAAACAATTTTATAATTTTTATTATGTATTTTATGTGTGAGTACTCTTCTGCCTGTATGCCTGCAAGCCAGAAGAAGGCATCAGATACTATTATAGATGGCTGTGATCTGTCATGTGGGTGCTGGGAATTGAACTCAGGACCTCTGGAAGAGCAGACAGTGCTCTCTCCAGCCCCTATGTATATATTTTCAGGAATAGAATTTGGTACTGGGTAGTAACACATTGGTCTGTGCTTCCTTAGAGGAGACGGTTTGTTACTATTCCTTAGTTGACTGTATTTTTTGTCTCCAGGTGAGGAGGCTTCATGGACTTGTCCTCTTTTGTTAACATGTTTATTATGTTGTCTGTGTTAGGTAGCCATGCTGGTAAGACTTCATGGCTGTAGATTCTGACATTTCTGGGAGACGAGATCTTAAGCACATCCTCTGCTCCTCAGGTTTAGCGTTTTTTCAGTGCTCTCCTCCTGAGCTTTGGGTTGAGAATCTTGTGGTTCTTTGGGATTGTTTGTTGTTGTTGTTATTGTTCCAGTCAGTGTCTCACTGGAAGAGATCTGCCTGCCTCTGCCTGCCTCTTACTTCCAGAGTGCTAGAATCTAAGGTGTTTACTATCACACCTGGCTGGTCTAAATTCCTAAATGATCCATGTTTTAATGATTTAGAAGCCCAGAGTTAGGAATTTTTAAAGGAAATTTCAAGAGAAATAAGAAAACACCAGGCTGGCGACTTTAGAATGCAATGCAATTTACTGACCATGTATCATAAAAATTAAACAGTCTCTGGATGTGAGATAACATCACCGTGGATGCTTTTGAGACCCTGGTTCTAGGGGCTGCAACTCCAGCATCACTCTGTGGCCACTACGATTGCCTTAAACACCCTCATAATTTCTAGCTCTCTCCCCTGCTGTGTTCCTTTTGTTTTGAGCTGTGCTTATTTCTCTGTGTCTGTTTCTCTGTTGTTTTGTTATGTAATGGGCACTGGGCTGGACCTCTGTAGCATGGGCTATCCTGGAACCCCCTGACCTATCCTAAGTACTGGGGTTACAGTAGGGCGGCATGCTCAGCACATTGCTCTTAACCCCCACTAAATATCTTCTTTGGGACATCTTCATTTTTGGCGTTGGCATAGCATCGTGCTTGCTACCTCTACTTGTACTTCAGATCCTCTGACCTCTGTTGTCTCCTGAGTTTAGATATGTTCATAATCAACCTTTATAAAAGCATTCTAGATATTGCTACTTAGTTGAATTTATAGGCCTGCTTTAATGCTTTCTGTCAGGAGTAACAAAAACCTGTGAATGCTTAAAAATTTGGGATATTTGAAGGATCTTAATCATACTGTTTTTGTTCTCTCTCTCTTTTTTTTTTTTTTCCATAGTAAGAAAGACAACAATCCTCAGATTTCCTAGTTTACTTTCTAGGATGACAAATATTGGTAGCAGTTTTGGTAAACAAAAGGGTGATCTATTAATTACCTCAACATCCAGGCACATCTGGAATTGAACCAGAGTGCTCTTCAGGCCTTGAAAAGGAATCTATCCTCCCTTCATTCTGCCAGGTGTGGTGTACGGTGGGTGCGTATGTAGCCTTCCTTGTCTAGAGTGTGCTGCTCTCTGGCAGAGCCAGCCAACCCACTTCTCGGCTTTCGTCACACACTCTAGCCCTGACACTGCCTGCTGCCTTCCTTCCGGAGCCTGTGCTGCATGTTACTGCATGCTTGTCCCTGGGCCCGTTTCCTGTTTCTATTCTAGTCTCTGGTGCTTCAGCTATGCTTCCTGCCTCTGTGTCTTACACAGATTCTTCTTGTTGGAACCTTTTGTTTTCTTTAGAACAACCTCAGGCTGAGAAGTAGCTGAACTTTAATATGATGGCTCCTGGGTTGATGAGACCTAAGAGGACTGACGGGAAGACCACCATGTTACTTTGACTTGTTTTCAGTCTGTCCCTAGAGGGTTAGAGTAAGCTACAGACTAGAAACTTGTAAGAAAATAAATGGGCCTGCCTTCCTCATTGGATACAGTAGCTTGTCAGGACCACTGTTCCCTGTTCTTTTGCAGCCACCAGCTGGTGTTTACAAACATGTTTCCTACCACTGAAGAGGACAGACACGTGGGGGTACCCTCCTAGTGTAAACCTCCCTGAAGTTCAGACTCTACTTAGCGTAGGCAGGTAGGTATTGCTGTCATCAGAACAGCCTGTAGAGAACATAGGGATGGAAACCTTTCCTGCTTGTATAAACAGTTCAAGTCTTTTTTTTTTTAAAGATACAGAGTCTCACTATGTACCCTTCACTGATATGAAGCTCCCTATGTAAATGAACTGGCCAGAAATTCAGATGCATCTATCTACTTGCCTCTGCCTAGAATTAAAAGTGCTGGGTCTGAAGGCATGTACCATCACAGCAATGTAAATCTTGTGTACTCCCCCACATACAAAAATACACAACCTCCCAACATACACATATACATACCTAGCTTAGAATGGGAGAGATTTTGCAGGGAGGTTGTAAAAAGGAAGGTAGCTATTTTAGACAGGTATATTTAAAGGACCCCCCCAAGAAAGCATTTGCTTAGCAGGGTATGCTTTGGGATTAAATCTGCACTATTTACTGTATAACTTCTCTTGTGGGGTCACCTAATAATACTGAAGCAGTGTTAAGGGCTGAACCCTGTGTCTGGGTATGGTTGTGGAGAAACATTCAACAATGAGGACTTGAGTCTACAATGAAAAGGTTGAGGGACATGATCCTAGTGTAGGCTTTGGAAGCAGACCGAGCTCCCCACTTTCCCAAGGTCTGTAATCCAGGAACCACTAGGGTAGAATCAAAAGCAACAGAACATCTGAACGCCTTTAATCTCAGCACTTAGGAGTCAAAGGCAGGCAGGTCTCGTGAACTGGAGACCAGCCTGGTCTATAGAGTGAGGTGTGGTACAGCCAGGGCTACACAGAGAAACCCTGTTTCAAAATACCAAAAATAAACAATAATCCATACTGCCAGAAACAGCAGTCATTTAAGTAGTAGAGGGCAGAACCAGAATCTCCTGCAGAAATGAGTGGAGGAGGCAAGTCTGATCTGACCTAGTGCACACTTTGCTCACATCTCAGGAGTGAGTATGCTTCTAATTGACAGACTCTGAACTGGATATGGGACTTATCTTCAATGACAAGCTTTTCTATCTTTTGAAGATTTTAGTTTTTCTGTTTAACGTAATAGAGTTAGGAAACAAGTAAAATGTGGACAGAGTATTGACCACACCAACGCCATTGCCCTCACCCTGCTTTCCATATAGAACAGTTATATCCAGAAAGGATGAAGGCCTGGAGGAAAGGAGTATTGAGTTAGAGGAGACTTGGGATTCTCTCACTTTCAATACATTATTTTTATTGTTGGGGCCAATTCTTCTTGCAAAGAAATAGCAGAAAGATCCTTTAAAAGATAGGTGAAGGGAAGAGAGTGAGTGCGAGGTGTTCAGAGACTGGCTTTGAGAAGGGGCAGAATGTGTGGAAGGAAGGAACCGAGCGAGGTCAGTGCTTGTAGCGGAATGCAGAGCTATTGCACCTTCTGGATTTTGGCTGTTCTCTGAGAAGGTGTCAGAAGCATTTACTCAGGAAGCAACAAGTCACTTTAAGCCCAGAATCTTGAGTTCCTGACTCGGCTTAAGGGTGATTCTGTTGGGTCACCAGATTTCCTTCTTCCCTCCTTTCTTCTTTCTCATTCCATTTTTGATGCTTTTGTAGGATTCTTCAGAGAATACCAACCCTGAAATGATACATGCTTACCAAGTTACTTTGGTTTATCAGGGGTGGGGTGGTTGGACTTTTGGAAATAGCCAAGACTACCTAAAAATACCTTCTTTGTAGAGAAACCACTGGAGACTCCCTTTAGCTAAGCTTAGGGTCTGTCAGGCTTATGGAGTCATCTTCTTTCCTTTTCTAAGACATTTCATGTCCAGCTGTAAGCTGTGTTTGGTGCTGTTACCCCTAAACCTGTTCCGTCGTCCTTAGATGTTGCCTGCATGGAATTGACAAGTATTATGACATAATCTTTGATTACCATGAAGTAGAGGCTACCTCCAAGTTGGTAGCTTCTTACCCATTTGACATTTTCCAATGACACTGAGATGCCATGCCTTTTCAAAGGTTGGAACCTAGAGATTGAAGGCTTGAGAATCAGCAGACCTGTCACTTAAGGCCAGCCTAGACAAAGAAGAGATTCTGAATGTTGTCTACTGAGGTGGGTTAAAGTAATTTCCCAGTCTTTGGGGAACAGGACAGAAGTCAGGTTTCAAATAAAAGAAACCGTGTTCACAGGAAGCAATAAGAATGTTGAATTTTCCTCCCCACATCATTTTCTAGAACTTGACAAAGGCTCCCTTGTATTGTTGTCCTGGTTTTAAAGGACATTGAGGTTGGTGGCTGCCATTTCTGCCTTCAGAGTCTTGTCTATTCCTTATTACTAGATTTTCTAATGGATATTTAGACTGTTACCTAGGCTGTGGTATTGAAGATCTATGGCTAACATAAATTTAGAACTTTACAAAGTGTAGAGCATTAGTCCCTGATTCTAATTCATGTTCAGCACATTGCCGACTTAGCCTTCCGTAGTTGACCTTTCTTGCTTTCCTGATTGCTATGGTTCTGAGGGAAGAGTCAGATGATGTGAAAGCCTCAGGCTTCCCTGTTAAACTTCTCATATTCTCCTTTTCCTCTCAAGTTCTGGGCTGACTCTGATGCTGTCGATGAAGCAGACTTTGAGGTTGGCCTTCTTCTAATAGGCTTGACTTGGAAAACAGCGGTTGCTGGGTCCTTGCCTTTTCTAGCTTTGTTGTCTCTTGTTTCCACCTCTTTTCCATAAATATACACTGCTCCAACCCAGGCCTAGGTCTGACCCATAACCCATACCTCCTACCTTTCTACTTAGAAGTAAGTCTGTTAACTTACAAAACAAGATTTGTTTTCTTTTCTTTTTTTTTTTTTTAAACTTTATTTATTTTAGTTGCCTTGTTGTTTGCCTGGAACTGGGAACTAGAACTACGGACAGTTGTTAGCTGCCATGTGGGTGCTGGGAATTGAACCCAGGTCCTCTAGAAGAGCAGTCAGTGCTCTTAACCGCTGAGCCATCTCTCCAGCCCCCTAGATTGTTGTCAAAAACAAGATAGATTTTTGTTTTTTATTTTTTGAAGATAGGATTTCTCCATGTAGCCCTAGCTGGCCTGTAATTCACTTTGTAGGCCAGGCTGGACTTTAACTCATAGAAATTTACCTGATACCATAGATGTATTTAGCAAAGAGGTCCCTATGAGAAGCCTTTGAGGGAGACAGGATGCTTGTACATTGGAGGTTGAGGTGTCCATGTAATATCAGGACCATAACAGACCAGAGAATAAAATTTCAACCAATTATTGCCCTGTGGGAGTTCTTTTAAATCTCCTAATTTTTGTTCTATATAGGAATACTGGGCACTGAATCAAAAGATTCTCCAGGACTATGTGAGTCTTTCCCTTGGAGCTTCTGAGGACCACCCCTTTGGCTCTGGCTCCTTCCTTTTTGCACTTACCTCCTTTGAGATACTATGTGGAATTTTTCTGGGGATAAGGACAGCTATGGGGCCTATCTTATCATCTCTCTTAACAACTCATTTTGTTTACTGTTTTATGGGGGTGGAGGTACATGTAGAGGTGTTGAGCAGAAACATTCAATGTGATTAAACCTCCAGCTGAGAAGATCTGTAGAAGTGAGCTATCGACCCCTGCTGAATCAATGGCTGCCTCAGTAGACAGGCTGCTGTTCTCAGGAGCTCTGAGCACAAGAATGTAAGCCTTTCCACAGTCTCCTGCCTTTCACCTCAGCAATACCCTCAGCCTTGGCCTCCACCCTGTCTGAGACCTACGTTGAGATGAGTTAGAGCAGCAGGTTTTTATTTTATGTTACGTTTTTATAGTTAAAATGAAATTCCTTGAGTACTAACAGCTTTGCCTCCCAAGAGCCTCCTTTCAGACATCCCTGCCTTACCGACTGGGCTAGAGCTTTAGCAGCAGCTGGATGTCTTTGTTTAGATGGGGGCCACTGCTCGGATGTTCCAGAGTTCTGTCCAAAGTTCCAAGTGGAGAAGCTAGAATGTGGCCGGCCTGTAGTAGTTACTCCCCTTTAATCCAGCACTCAGGAGGCAGGACAGTGAGTTCAAGGCCAGACAGAGCTGTAACAGAGAAACTCTGTGTGTGGGGGGGTGAGGATTAGGGAAGGAACTGGGATGAGGGGGTTGAGGATTTACCTCAGTGGTAGCACACTTGGCCAGCAAGCATGAGGCCCTGGGTTCAGTCCTCAGCTCTGGGTGTGAGGAGGAATAATTTAAGAACCTTACCTGTACATTGAAAATGATGGACCAGGGAGTTGTCCTGTGGTTTTGAAGTTCAAGCAGATGTTGTAAAGCTAAGTGTGGCTTATCTCCTATACTTTCTATATGCCCAGTACTGGGTGAGGCAAGAAGCAGTCTGAGCTATGTAAGAGTTTCATCAGGCCAACATAAACTACACAGTGAAACCTTGTAAGAAAACAGCAAGGTAAATAGTCTAACAGAATGGCCAGCAAATCTTTGCAGTGTAAAACTGGGTTTTGTTTCTGAAATAGTATTGGCAATACTGACCTTTGACTTCCATGTTCCTTCTTTAGCCTTTTGAGTATTTTGGGCTGTGAGTACACAGTACTGCATGTAGTGTTGAAGTTCCATAGGCAAAAAAAAAAGGTCTGAATTTAAAGTTGTTGCATCTATAGCACATTTAAAGCAGCAATTGGTCTCCTCCTTTTTCTATGGTGTGGTGAGGATGAAGTGAGCTACCTTGAGTCTGGGACCTGATTGGGGAGGGTGGCAGCTGGAGCCTTTGTAGTAGCTTTCCTTTATTGGATAAGGAGCCTTCCCATCTTTTAGCTTTGGGAATGGGGTCCCTAAACAAGGCCCACCTTGCCTATATTGTTTGAACAGATCTCTGCAGAGCTGAGCAAGGAGCAAAGTATAAGGCTTGCCATCTAGAAGGCAGGAATATCTTGATTTCTCTCTAAGCCATATTCTTTCGGTTGATAATAGGGTTATAACAAAGTTGATGAGAAACTCCAGCAAAGAACTAGACTAAGAATTAAGAGGCAACCTTGTTTTGTGTTTTGATTCATTCCTGGCATTCTATCTAGTACCAGCTTGCCTGTTTTAGAAGTGTTTAATAGAAGTCTCTTCTCACTGCTACCCTTGATAAATAAGCATGGTGCTTTAAAAAGGGTTTTTGTTTTTAAAGATGGTGTTGTCAACAACAACAAAAACCTATCTTTTTGAGACAGAGTTTCACTTTGTAGGTTAAATTGGCATTGAGCTCTCTATCCTCCTTTCTCTACTTCAGTTAATGGGATTATAAGCATGCACCAGGCTTTACACCCCTAGATCTACTTGGTTTAGGCCATTAGTTGTCTCGGCCCCTTTTTCCTGTGTTTGTTGCGTCTGTAGCCTCCTCCTCCCGTGTGCCCTGTGAGGGCTGTTGTCTTCATTTCTCTTGTGATCTTTGGAATTTCTTCCCACACTCCAGCATGGGAGCAGCCTTCTGCTTTGTGCCCCTGGGCTGGGCTAAGGGAACTTACAAATCACCAGAAGGGATTTGGTTATTTTACGTTAAGAATTTAGACTTCTGATAAGGGTCTTTCAGTGTGTTTGCCTGGCTTGGTTATAACACACACCCTGTATAAGGCAGGACGAGGCTGCTCTGTCCCCCCTCCACTTCAGATTGATTATCTAGCACAAGGCCTCATAAGCATATGCAAATGAACAATGTCCTCAACCCTCAACTAGCTCAGTTGATGAATGTTTTATTGCCAGTAACAGCCAAAGCTGGGTGGCAAGTCCTGGCCATTGAGTGGCACAAGAACTCTATGGGTGTATGGTTGCCATGTATCTGCTAGGAGACCATCTTCCTGCTGTCTTTAACCCTGATCTAGTAGCTAATTGCTTTACCAGGCAAATCAACTCAGGATGGATTTTTTTATTTTTATTTCTCTTGGGAGAGCTCAGCCCCCAACCTTCACCATGATTCCAGGCATGGTTTTGTTGTGGTCTGAAGAGAAGGTGTCAGCTGCTGAATTCTGTTTGTCAGCAGAGCCTGACAAACCCATGCTGGCACACTTTGGGGCCAGGCAGCCAATCACAGCTGGAACAGTTATCGTCATGGAGTCCCTATGGGCTTCCTCTATCAGGTCACATCCCAAAATAACATTGGGCAGTATTTCAAGTGAAGAACTGAAGGCTTTCGGGGCTGTAGCCAGCCTGGAGTGTGAGATTCTGTGTGAAATAGTTGGATCTACTCCAATGCTTTTGATCTGCATGGTAGATGAGCAATAAAATTCATGAAACACGTTGGAAACACGTGAGGAAATTCTTCTGGCCCCGCTGCTTCCTTAGAACTGGCAAGGGCATTGAGTGGGCTGATCCTGGCCTCCCATCTCAGCAGGATTATACTTGGAGAAGAGCAAACCCAGGGGAAAAAAAACACTCTACTAAAGAGCCATTGCTACAGTGTGCTTGGCAACCCCCTCCTCTCATAAGAAATACTTATTAGATGGGTCTTTTTTGGTAGCATTTTAAGAACATGGGGTTCTGAAATGCCAATGGCAGCCCCTACTGGGGGAAATATGGGGGCTTAGATTGAGGAGACTGTACCTTATAAACATGTTGCAGAGACCTGACCTTGACCTGTTAGGCACACTGGAGGGCTGACTCAGGGACAGACAGCAGCTTTTTGTGAAACAACCTGAAAAACTGGCTCTCAGTTGGGTATTAAGCAGAGGTGTGTTTCCAGCAGCAAAGGTCATGAGGACAGGATAGTATCTGTCCCCGACCACAAGAGTGCTTTGGGAGGCAGCTTTTGGAGATACAAACCCTTATTATTTCCAATAGAAAACCATTTCCGGTGTGATTGACCCATGGGATTAATGAATGTGTTCAATATTTCCTGCTGCTTGGATGTTGGATGAATCTTCTCTCTCTCTCTTTTTAAATTGAAAACTTTATATGTATGTGGAGTGGGGCTTGTACTTGTCTGTATTTGTGTGTAGCTATGGAAACCAGGGGCGTGCTCTTGCTGTTCTGTTACTGTCTATTGAAGGTGGAGCTTGCCGTTCTTCAGCATGCTGGCCAGCCATTGAGCCCCAGCACTGGGAACACAGGGTTCCAAGCCATTCCCGGCTTTGATGCGGGTGCTCAGGATTCTTATCTCACCGGTGGTGCCATCTCCCCACCCGCCATTCTTTTGGCCCTAACTATATCATGCTGATGGGTTTTGTGAGCACGCCTCATGAATATCACAGACTCAAACTTATCCAGCTCTCTTACTGTGTAAATAAGAAAACTAAAGCCCAGCTTGTTTGTAAGATTTCCCAAAATCAGAACAAAAAAACCACCACCTAAAGCTGAACTTTGCTTCTCGGACTCAAGACTGTAGCTTACTTTTTTTTTTTCCTCTCGATTTCTACAGTATTGAGCATGAAGGAGAAGAGTGGGTGAAGGCAGCCAGGTGCTGGAGCCAGACCCTCAGACACATAACTCAGCTTTCTTGTCTTCAAAATGATTGTGGCAGTAGTGTGTACAACCAAGAGTTGTAAAAATGTAAAATGTAGACATTTGCATAGGGCATTTATCTGTAATCCTAGCATGATACCCTATCCTAACGGTGGAAGGGGGGCACAGAGTGAGCCCCGGGTATGGCAGCACACCTCTGTAAGCCTAGCACTTGACAAGTACAGGCCAGGAAAATTGGAAAGTTCAAAGTCAGCCTTTGATACATGAGTTTGGGGCTAACCTGTGCTATACCATAGTCTTTCAAAAAATGAGACGAAAGAAACAGGTGTGGGGTGTTGGGGATGGCCGGTGAAGCAAAAATGCCGTGCGCACAGAGTTGGTCAGATGGTGACTGTTCTTAACAATGGACCTTCAGCCCTTTCCTGTTCTTCAATGCTCCCCTGTTGGAACCCTCCCAGACCAGTCAGAGATCAGATTAGTGTTGCCCTCTCTCTAGTACATAACAGAAATGTATGCACAGAAGCTTGAGCATCCTCTCTGACAAGGGGCTATTGTTGACAGTAGCTTATTTAGCACTTTTTCTTCAAGGGTCTTTAGATGTTTTTATCAAAACTGACAACTCTTTTCAGAATGGCTTTATTAAGGAAGTCAGCTCTTTGCCATCTATAGAACTGAGAATCTTGAGCCCAAAGGCTGCTTCTGAGTTCACTCAGTGAAGGCTAATAGGTTTAATGTAAGCTCTGCTCTCCTGACCTGTAGCCATGGTGCATGTCCTGGGCATGTGTCTACTTTCTCAGTTCTTTGTGAAGTCTCTTAGGACATAAGATACTCAAGAAGGTCTTAGGCATTATCTGAAATGTATTTACTGAGATAGTGCTTGTATTTTACTTGCATAAAACACAAACAGTCCAGAAAGAATACTTAATTTTTAAAAAAAAAATTATTTATTTATTATGTATACAGTATACAGAAGAGGGTACCAGATGTCATTATAGGTGGTTGTGTTCTACCATGTGGTTGCTGGGAATTGAACTCAGAACCTCTGAAAGAACAGTCAGTGCTCTTAACCTCTGAGCCATCTCTCCAGCCAAGAATACTTCATTTTTCAAAGCCTTTTGAACATAACCAGAATTGGGGCTTTGGGAGCTACAGGGAGAGCTCAGTTGGAAAAGTGCCTACCTGGCTGGCATGTGGACCTGAAATTGATCTCTAGAACCCATGTTCAAAAGAGCCAGGCACACCAGGCAGTGATAGTATACACCTTTAATTCCACCACTCATTGTCAGAGGCAGGTGGATCTCTGATTTTGAGGACAGCCTGATCTATAGAGCTATACAGGAAACCCTGTTTCAATGAACAAATAAACAAAAAACCAGGCATGGTAATGTACACACTTTTATAATACTGGTACCTGGGAGGCAGAGACAGAAAGAAAGGCAGATAGTTCTTTGAGGCTTCTTGGCTAGCCATCTCAGTCTGCTTATTCAGTTCTAGTTCCAAGACTCTGTCTTTAAAAAAAAAAAAACAGGGGCTGGAGAGATGGCTCAGCGGTTAAGAGCACCGGCTGCTCTTCCAGAGGACCCGGGTTCGATTCCCAGCACCCACATGGCAGCTCACAACTGTCTGTAGTTCCAGTTCCCAGTTCCAAGCAAACACCAAGGCAAATAAATAAAAATTAAAAAAAAAAAAAAAAAAAAAAAAAAAAAAAAAAAAAAAAAAAAAAAAAAAAAAAAAAAAAAAAAAAAAAACTCTGTAAAAAAAAAAAACAAAACCCCCCCCAAAAAAAAAAAAAAAAAAACAAAACAGCAAAGTATATGACACCTGGAACAGTACCTAAGATTGTCCTCTGGTCTGCAAGAGGACCCAGGTTCAATCCTCAGCATTCACATGGCAGTTAACAGCTATCTGTAACTTCAAGATCTAATACCCTCACACAGATACACACGCAGGCAAAACACCAATGCATGTAAATGTGAACTCTGGAGGTGCGCGTACTGCAATCCTGGGGTGTGGAGGTGAAATTCAAAGTAATCATCGAGTATATAATGGATTCAAGGCCAACCTGGGCCACATTAGAGCTCTTGTCATAAAATAAATAAAATGAATAATTGATTCTTATTTTGTAAAATATACTGATTTTTTCCAGTAAGCAAGGAGGTTATCTCAGAAGCTGGCAGCTTTAAAAGGAGTAAGGACGATAGAGGGACCTACTAGTGCCTAGAATAGAACATTTGAGTTTGTTCATTTGGTAAACTTCTGTTCAGAGATTCTCTTTCCCATGGCCCATACCCCTTTCTTACCTACTCTGCCATATGTTACAGAGGCTTAGATGGAAAGAGTCCTTAGGAAATAGAGGTTTGCAGTAATGTAAGGGAGGACTAGAGATTCAGACGAAAGAGCTTTTCTAGAAGAGCCTGGTTTATTTCCCAACACCCACATTGCAGGTCACTCTAGGTCCAGGGTATCTGACACCCACACACAAACATATATGCAAGCAAGACACCCATGCACAAAAATAAAAAGGAAATCATTTAAAAAAAATTTTAGGTGAAGCAGTAATTCGCAAAAGGGGATTCTAGCATGGCATGGAAGTCTCACTGAAACAGGCCTTTTTCTCTTCATTGTAGGAGGAAGAAAACAAAAGTCTCAGCTGTGTTACAGGATCTTGGTGGGAGATAGAGAACTAAAATTTGTGTCTCATCTACCCATTTTATAAATAAAGCTTTATTGATATGCATACACATTTTTAATGTTTGTGGGTGCCTATTTGTGCTACAGAAGCAGAATTGGAATGGGTTTTAGTTGGTGGATGTTTTATTTTTGAGATAGGGTCAGGGTCTCCTAATAGTCTTAGAACTCAGTATTTTGTCCAGGCCGTCTGAAGCTGGATACCAGCACACATAAGCTCATGCACATGTGTGTCTGAGTGTGTGTGTCTGAGCTGTCTTGTAATGGGTTCTTACTTACTTTGTAGTCCAGGCTAGCCTTAAACTCAGAATCCTACTGCCTCAGTCTCTTGAGAGCTGGAATTAGAAACAGGGAGCACCTTGTTCAGAAGTATTGAGTAGTTTGGTCCAGAAAGCACAGCAAGGCACAGGTACAACCTTTCTGGTCCTTAATGATGTTTGTTATACTTAAGCTAATGCTGTGAGCACTCACTCAGCTTGTTGCCCTTCTCTTATGATTAGTATCTGTTTGTGTATGTTTCAGGATCTATCTGGTTCAATAGATGATCTCCCCATGGGGACAGAAGGAGCTCTGAGTCCTGGCGTGAGCACATCAGGGATTTCCAGCAGCCAAGGAGAGCAGAGTAATCCAGCTCAGTCTCCTTTTTCTCCTCATACCTCTCCTCACCTGCCTGGCATCCGAGGCCCCTCCCCATCCCCTGTTGGCTCTCCTGCCAGCGTCGCTCAGTCTCGCTCAGGACCACTCTCGCCTGCTGCGGTGCCAGGTATACCCTCAAGTACTGGTGTATAAGGAGCATGGATTCGTGTCTGCAAGAGTTCCCTTAGCATTCGAAGAAGGACAATGGGAAACCTTTGGGTAGATACCTCTTTATTATATGGATTGGAAGGATAGAGCCATAGTTTGATTATTTTCTTGTTTTGTGTGGAACAGGCAACCAGATGCCACCTCGGCCACCCAGTGGCCAGTCAGACAGCATCATGCATCCTTCCATGAACCAATCAAGCATTGCCCAAGATCGAGGTGAGAACTTGGCTTGGAGTAGGGACAGGGAGCTAAGAGTATGGTATTAACTACAAATATGCTAGGCCAAATTCCGAGCCATCCCATGGGCTGAAAATTGAATGTATCTGGTACTAAAGTACTTAGTGCCCTGTGCAAAAGTTTTTGACGACACACATGGTAGAATGCTTAGAATAATCCCAGCATCAAACTGAAGTTGCAGTGAGCTTAGCCACATTCGCATCCCAAGCAGTCATTGCGCCCAATTTAGCAAGCATTTTCTAAAGACTCAGCATCAGCTCCTTTTCTCATTGGATCATTTCTGTTTGTTTGGTCAGTGCTCTTTTTAGTTTTTTATTTAATATGAAGATTGATATGGGGCAGTGGTAGTTCACAGCTTTTACCTTAGCACTTGGGAGGCAGAGGCAGGCAAATCTCTGAGTTCAAGGCCAGCCTGGTCTACTGAGTGAATTCCAGGGCAACCATGGCTAAACAGAGAAATCTGTCTGTCTCAAAAAAAAAAAAGTTGACAGTATACCCTATTAAAATATTAACATGGCATATCACTTTGAAGGTACCTGCAAGGAAAATGATGTAGCAGATTCCATGGCAAAAAAAAGGTTTGAACAGTGTAGAAAGCATTTAATGTTCCGAGCAGATAATTATATGGATATTTCCACAAATAGGTTTTATGCAGAGGAACCCCCAGATGCCCCAGTACACCTCCCCTCAGCCAGGCTCGGCCTTATCTCCACGTCAGCCTTCTGGAGGACAGATGCACACGGGCATGGGCTCCTACCAGCAGAACTCTATGGGGAGTTACGGCCCCCAAGGGAGTCAGTATGGCCCACAAGGTAAGATAGTAGAGCTGAGAGGAAAAACTGCTATGTTAACTGCTGGGTTAAAAGAGTAGGACTGTTCTCGACCTACATCTGCCTAGCCAGGACCCTAAGGTAGAGCTCGGTAAGCTTCCATCTTGTCTTTTCCTGAAAGGGCCTTTGAATTTCTGGGCCACACAGAAAGGTACTGTGCTGTGGACCTATGTGCATTCATAGACATGTGCTCGCACGCGCACAGGGACACACACATACATACATACATACATACATACTTACTTACATAAAGTGTTTGGAGAGGCAAAAAGAACATGTAGTTAGGACAGAATTCTATTGGAAGCTGAAAGGCCTAGATGATAAAGAGGCAGCCATTCTCTATGTTGGGATTCATGTTAGAGTGTGGCTCAGTAATATAACATTTACTTAGTATGTACAAAGCTGGATCTAATCCCCAGCAAACCTCATCCCAAAATTTGGAGGCAGGGTAACAAGATGCCTTCTTTCACGTGCTCCTAGCTTCCCCTTATTACTTTTTTTTTAAACCACAGAGCTGTTCAGTTTTCTGACCAAAATATTGATTCTCATTGTTTGGAGTTTCAGAATTGATAAATACTGGGCTCACTAACCAAGACTTTGTGTTCTCTTTCTCTCCCTTCTCAGGAGGCTACCCTAGGCAACCTAACTATAATGCCTTGCCCAATGCCAACTACCCCAATGCAGGCATGGCTGGAAGTATGAACCCTATGGGTGCTGGAGGTCAAATGCACGGGCAGCCTGGAATCCCACCATACGGCACACTCCCTCCAGGGAGAATGACTCATGCATCAATGGGCAACAGGCCTTATGGCCCTAATATGGGCAATATGCCACCTCAGGTTGGGTCAGGGATGTGTCCCCCACCAGGGGGGATGAACCGGAAAACTCAAGAATCTGCTGTTGCCATGCATGTTGCTGCCAACTCTATCCAAAATAGGTAAGGCCTGGGAGATGGAAGGATGTTTGTGCCCAGTCAGTTCTGGCCCTAAAACAGAGTGGTGTATGTGCATGTATGTATACTTTATTGAGCTCTTTAGAGCACTCTTTCCCTATAGTTTAAACACACACAACTTTAACCTCTGGTGCATGTACACACACACACTCACACACACACTAAGGATCTGAGTGAGTGAAAATTCATATAGCAAAGTAGTTTATGTGTAGAATGGAAGCTGAGTATGTTGGTTTATATCTGTGTTCCCAGCTGTTTGGAGTCTGGAAAGGAAGGATGGTTAGAGAGAATGCTGGAGTCTCATCTGGGTGTTCAGCATGACAAATAAAGTGTCCTTTCACCATAAAGAGGGCCTTTGAATAGAAATATAGAGGTTGATTACAGGAAGAACTTTATTTTCCAAGGATTATGTCCTTTCAGACTACAGTTGTACAGAGCTCAAACCTTCCTTGAACCTTTTGTGGGAAGGAAAAGATAAGAATAACTAGATATGGCCTGAGTCTTTTTGAGAGACTTAGACTTTCTACTCTTATTAGACAGTCACACAACGCTATTGAGTTTATACCCAGATCTGACCTAACCTTTTCTTATGTTAATTTCTGTCATTTTCCTTAGGCCACCAGGCTACCCAAATATGAATCAAGGGGGCATGATGGGAACTGGACCTCCTTATGGACAGGGGATTAATAGTATGGCTGGCATGATCAACCCTCAGGGACCCCCATATCCTATGGGTGGGACCATGGCCAACAATTCAGCAGGTAAGTATAATTCATTGCTCATCTCAGAGATTTCAAGTTTTAGTAAAATCTATTGGGCTTCAATGTTTTTCTTTTTTTTTCCAGGGATGGCAGCCAGCCCAGAGATGATGGGCCTTGGGGATGTTAAGTTAACTCCAGCCACAAAAATGAACAACAAGGCAGATGGGACACCCAAGACAGAATCCAAATCTAAGGTAATGAATTTTGTCTTAAATCCTCTCAGCTTTGTAGCTTATATCCCTTCACTGAGTCATAAGATGGAAAATTAGAGGGAATGACAAGATTTTAGCACATTGCGACACTAGTCTCTGAAAAGCCTTTCCATTGCCCCTACCATGAAGAGTCCTAGAATGACTGCTGCAGCAGTTGGCTGAAGCTGCCTGTAGGGTCTCCATGTGAGGAACCACCACACTGTGGGTTCTCTGGGGGAGAGAATTGCTGAGACATTGGTGATGATGTATGCTGTAGGCAACTAGCTGCCCTTCTCTTCTTAGACACTACTCAGAGCAGCAAAAATGGTTGGTACCACAATTCTACAAGTGGGACAGTGACACAGGTGGGCATTTGGGTCCTGACTACCTCGTCGTTTGGATGTAGGCTTGTGTGTGTATGTTCATATGTGTGCATCTGGAGATGCCTGTGGAGACCAAAAGAGGATCTGTTTGCTCCCTTGGAGCTAAAGTTACAGGGACTTTATCAGCCACCTAATTGAAAACTGTACTCTAGTCTTCTTAAAAAAAAAAAAAAAAATTATACTTAAGTTATGAATTCCTGGCTTGTTGTTTATCTGTTTTGTTCTTTGTGGGATGAAATAGGGTCTCACTGTGTAGCTCTGGCTGTCCTGAGCCTCACTGTCTAGAGTTCTGGGATTAATGGCATGTACCAGGATACCTGGTACACATGTACATTTTGAAAAATAAACTTGATTATTTTAAAAAGGAAACAAAATAGCCTTGTAGGGGGTTGGCACACATTCAGCACTCTGGAAGCAGAGGCAGGTGGATATCTGAGTTGGAGCCATCCTGCTCTACAGAATGAGTTTCAGGATAGCCAGAGGTGGCTCAAAAACAATTAGGGGGTGGAGGGATGGCTTAGTGATCAAGATCACTGTCTGCTATTCCAGGGATGAATTCAGTTCCCAACACCCACGGAACAACTCCAGCTCCAGAGGATCGATCCACTGCTCTTTTCTGGTCTTGCCAACACTAGACATATACACAGATATATTTTTAGACAAAACAGCCATTTATATGATGTAGTTATTAAATGTTAATATTAAAAATTATTTCAAGGGCTAGACAGATGACTCAGAGGTTAAGAGCACTGACTGTTCTTCCAGAGGTCCCGAGTTCAATTCCCAGCAACCACAGGTGGCTCACAACCATCTATGATGACATCTGTTGCCCTCTTGTATTCTGTATACATAATGGGTTAGGGTTAGAGTTACATTTCAAATAAAAAGTCATAGGCCCAAATTTAACCAGACCCATCTCAGTGGTCTATGTACAGCTAGAATAGCCATTGCCAGACATGTGCTCTAAAAAAGAGCCTGTAACTTCTGGGGAAGATGACCACAACCAACCCTGGGCTCTCAGACAACTTTCTCTCTCAAAGGGATCTATCTGTAGTGCCCTTTACTTTGGCTTTGATGAGTCTCTGCTTTTGACCCTCCCTTCCAGAAATCCAGCTCTTCTACTACAACTAATGAGAAGATCACCAAGTTGTATGAGCTGGGGGGTGAGCCAGAAAGGAAGATGTGGGTGGACCGGTACCTGGCCTTCACGGAGGAGAAGGCCATGGGTATGACCAATCTGCCTGCTGTGGGTAGGAAACCTCTGGACCTCTATCGCCTCTATGTGTCTGTGAAGGAGATTGGTGGATTGACTCAGGTAAGGACCACACAGTTGGCTTCTGGTGCTGTTATGGATTCCACAGGGATAGTGTTCTGAAGACAGTTCAGATGTGACCTTACCCAACGTCTATAAACCATATGAGTTGTAATTTTTTTTGATAGTAAAACAGGGACCATGTGTAACCTTCTGTCCTGCCAGATTTTAAAAATAATGAGTAGAAAGCCTGAGCAAGGATCCCACTAAATGAATCACTTGGTCTCTTAGTTGATATGGCAGCCAGATTTATTGACCCTTTGAATGTAAGAAACATCTCAAGGGAGATGGAATTTCAGAGTATTTATGGAGGAAGAAGTAGAATGGTGAAAAAAATCTGTCTAGTTTTTTTATGCTGTCACTTCTGAGAATGGGTCAGTCCTTGCTTGGGATGTCTCATCAGACACTTTGCGATTGTGTCTGCATTCAGCTGTGTGTTGAGGGGGAGTCACTGGTGAGGCAGACCCCACTGACAGACGGTCCTGGATTTTTTTTTCTTTTTTTTTTTTTTTTTAATTCAGACCAGAAACTTTTGGTTGGGGGTGGGAGAGCCTGACAGGGAGAGACTTACTCCAAACCTGAATCAGAAAGGGAAAACAGGTGTCACCAGCAGAAAAGAAAGTGACTGGAATGAAGCCAGCCAACAGTTAGGGATTCCTTCTCCCTTCATGCCTTATTCCCCTCCCCCACAAAACCAAACCAAACCAAACTGCCATATAACTGGCGTGGGAAGCAAAACCACTGAGGGCTGCTGAGGTGACCCTGGGTACTTTCCTACTTCTCACTCAAGTTCAGTCCCTAAGTGCTGCTTATGGAAAGGGGGTTGGTGGTTAACAGTTTTGCATTACTTATGATTGTTGGGCCCCTGAACTTACTGGACACAGGACAAAGTTTAGAAGGAATCTCTGAGCCTAAGCTTGTCTTTTAATTTTAAAAGGAAATCTTTTAGTTGCTGTTAAGTGATTGTGTTCTAAAGACAATGAAAACTTGTGTGATTAGTAAAGGGCCATTCCAGTAGATTGGACCAGATGGCATGGGGATGGCAAAGAGTGTACAGAATCTCATACACAAATTAGAAAAACATTTGGGAAATGGTCTTGGTCAATATGCCCTGGGGGTTGAGAAAGACAGAACTTTGGACCGGTCATTTAGTTTTTACCCTCACACCAAAGGAAGGCAATCATGTAAAAATCACTAGCTTGATAATGTCAGTTGATCAGAGGATCGATTCTGTTTCAATATTCATGTGGTATTTGCCCTGTTTTGATTAAGCAGTGGTATCTGCAGTTACTTAGAACTTTTAAGTTTCTTGCAGCAATCAGTTTTTAAGTTTCTTGCAGCAATCAGTTTTTGTATGTAACTTGTGAGCTGGAGAGCAGGCCAAATGTACTTGAACATTTCTGGTGGTCTTTTAGGTCAACAAGAACAAAAAATGGCGGGAACTTGCAACCAACCTCAATGTGGGCACATCAAGCAGTGCAGCCAGCTCCCTAAAGAAGCAGTATATCCAGTGTCTTTATGCCTTTGAGTGCAAAATTGAGCGGGGAGAAGACCCTCCCCCAGACATTTTTGCAGCTGCTGATTCCAAGAAGTCCCAGCCCAAGATCCAGCCTCCCTCTCCTGGTAAGAATGGGCAAGCACCCCAGAGGCCAAGAGCACTAAGAGCCTACAGGGTTCCTTGAGTACTGGTGCATCCCTCCCTCCCTCCCTTCAGGAAGCAGAGCAGATGCCAGAGATGTGTGTTTTACCCATCCACGTGGCTTAGCAGGTTGGCAGACTAAAGAGCAGCAGTGGCGACTCCCTTGGGAGGTGCTGTGCTGCAGCCTTAAGTTTCACTTTCTAATTTTCCTGTTGTACACCTGGCATCTTGCCAAATGTTTGTAAACTGGCGAGTGGGAGGGACACCAGAGGACTGAGGGAAAACTGACAAATAGCAGTGTGGCTGGGCCATCTGGGAGCTTTGCTCTGCTGATGTCAGCGCCTTAGACTAGAGCCCTACATTCCCCAGAGAGCTAAGATGGTAATGAATGGAAGGAGGATAGGAAGGGACTATGAATGGTGCTTTTTAATGAAAGGAGGAGGCTGGGGCCTAGCCTAGCATGAGCCCTAAAAGGTAGTAAGGTGTAAACATATGTGCCCTGTCATTGACCTTTGAGAGAGTAATGGGTTCCTGAGATGACTCATCAGCTGGGGAGGCCTCAGTAGTGGATTCTTTAGTGCTGGGAAACTAACTAGTGAAAATACTAGTTATTGAGATGTCTGTGCTCATCGCTTTAGAGGCACATTGAATCCTAAGGAAGACATTGGCTGGGTGTTTGTTAGAAACGTCTAGGCTCTGGCCATGTGGCTCCTCTGCACCCTGTACTTCAGTTTGCACCACCACCGTCGTGGTGGTTATATTATAGTATTAGACAAGGACCAAGGACCTTTGACTTGGTGTGGTGAAATATGGCCGGTCATATTTCTATGCTATGAATGCAACCAAACATAAAATAGTAAGGCAGGGTATGTGTATATGGTGTACATTTGTTTGTTAGTTATGGCTCAATTGTGTAGCTCTTGAATGTGAAGCTGCTCAAGGATTTATTGTTTTTAGGAAAATCTTTTCCAGAGAGATCTTGGGATAACAATCACAGTGTCAGTCCCAACACTGTAGAGGCTGATAAAAAGTTCCAGCCAGCCTGGGCTATTCAGTATGAGTGAGACCCTGTCTCAAAACAGACAGACTCATGTACATTCACATGAATATGTTTCTAGCAAGTAAGCTGCTTACTCTGCATCTCTGTCCACAGCGGGATCAGGATCTATGCAAGGGCCACAGACTCCTCAGTCAACCAGCAGCTCCATGGCAGAAGGAGGAGACCTGAAGCCTCCGACTCCAGCATCCACACCACATAGTCAGATTCCCCCCTTACCAGGCATGAGGTAAGGCCCAGAGAAGGAATAGAACTTAGATGGTTCCTGCATCTACCTACCCAGCTAGTGACTCCTGGGAGGAGTTGCTCTACTGGGGGTTTCATTAGTTTTCTTCACTCTGGAGCAGGAGCAACTCAGTTGGAATCCAGGATGCCTTTCCTGATGGAAGTGACCCCACATTCCAGAAGCGCAATTCCATGACTCCAAACCCTGGGTACCAGCCCAGTATGAATACCTCTGACATGATGGGGCGCATGTCCTATGAGCCAAATAAGGATCCTTATGGCAGCATGAGGAAAGGTGACTGGTGCTGGGTGGTGTTGGCCTTATGCTTGGGCAGATGGGAAAATAAGTGGCTTGATGTTGCTGAGGTAGCTTCTGAGATTCTTGTATGTATCCCTAGCCATACCCTTCTTTTCTTCCCTGCCTGCCTTTCCTTCCTGTCCAACCTGGGGAATGACATACACTAGGCAAGCATTATCTACTGAGCCACCCCCTCTTTGTACGCCTTACCTAGCTACTCTTGAGGTTTTATATTTCTCCATTAGACCTCTCAGAAAAGCAATAGGAACAAAGCATGCTCTATAGAAAGCCTGGAAGTTTGGGACAGGCCTTGTGTGAAGCTTGCTTAGCCTGCCAACCTGCCCGTTTTCTCATTGCCATCCTTCTTTCTACACTCAGCTCCAGGAAGTGATCCCTTCATGTCCTCAGGGCAGGGGCCCAATGGCGGGATGGGTGATCCCTACAGCCGTGCTGCTGGCCCTGGGCTGGGAAATGTGGCTATGGGACCACGACAGCACTATCCCTATGGAGGTCCTTATGACAGAGTGAGGTAAGTCCCTGCACTTGTCTTGCTTGCCCTTGGTGCCCTGTAGCTATAACATACTCAATTCCCTTCTTCAATGTTGTTTAGGTCAGAGCCTGGAATTGGGCCTGAAGGAAATATGGGCACTGGGGCCCCCCAGCCAAATCTCATGCCTTCCACCCCAGACTCGGGGATGTATTCTCCTAGCCGCTACCCCCCGCAGCAGCAGCAGCAGCAGCAACGGTGGGTGAATTAAAGTTTTCTTGCTATTGTTGGCTCGGGTTCTGGGATTCTCCAACCTAACCCACTTTGTCTTCTGCAGACATGATTCCTATGGCAATCAGTTCTCCACCCAAGGCACCCCTTCCAGCAGCCCCTTCCCCAGCCAGCAGACCACAATGTATCAGCAGCAGCAGCAGCAGGTGAGCAGGGTAGCTGGGACTGCACTGGCCCATAGGTTCCCCTTAAAGCAGTTAGGAAGCAAAGTATGATCAGTTGTTGCAGTCTATAAAATGAACGTAGCTACTACCCTGGTATTCTTCTTGCTCAACTAGGCAGTTCCACCTAGAGAGTGGGATCCTAGTGGCCCCTGTGTGTCTACTGTCTCTTGTCTATCTATAGAAGGGCTAGAAACAGATTTTATTTTGGTTTGAGATTTTATTTTCTCTTTGGAGGGAGAATCCTAGAAGAGAAAATAGTGTTTGCTCTCAGAAACAACTGTTTCTTTTGTTCTCTTGGCATTGGTATCTTATCTTCTAAGGAGCAAAAGAGAGATGAATTAACGCCTAATGGGAGCCATCCATGGATGGCGCTTGTGACTTTTGTGACTGAACACACAATATTAATTTGGCCTCTGTTTTCCCTTGTCTTAGAACTATAAGAGGCCGATGGATGGCACATATGGCCCTCCTGCCAAGCGGCATGAAGGGGAAATGTACAGTGTGCCATATAGTACTGGGCAGGGCCAGCCTCAACAGCAACAGTTACCTGCAGCTCAGTCCCAGCCTGCCAGCCAACAACAAGCTGCCCAGCCTTCCTCTCAGCAAGATGTGTACAACCAATACAGCAATGCCTATCCTGCTACTGCCACCGCTGCTACTGAGCGCCGACCAGCAGGCGGCCCCCAGAACCAGTTTCCATTCCAGTTTGGCCGAGACCGGGTCTCTGCACCTCCTGGTTCCAATGCCCAGCAGAACATGCCACCACAAATGATGGGCGGTCCTATACAGGCATCAGCTGAGGTTGCTCAGCAAGGCACCATGTGGCAGGGGCGTAATGACATGACATACAGTTATGCCAACAGGCAGAGTACAGGCTCTGCCCCCCAGGGTCCTGCTTATCATGGTGTGAACCGAACAGATGAAATGCTCCACACAGATCAGAGGGCCAACCATGAAGGCCCATGGCCTTCCCATGGCACACGCCAGCCTCCATATGGTCCTTCAGCCCCTGTTCCCCCCATGACAAGACCCCCGCCATCTAACTACCAGCCCCCACCAAGCATGCAGAATCACATTCCTCAGGTATCCAGCCCTGCTCCCCTACCCCGGCCAATGGAGAACCGTACCTCTCCTAGCAAATCTCCATTCCTGCACTCTGGGATGAAAATGCAGAAGGCAGGCCCACCAGTACCTGCTTCACACATAGCGCCTACTCCTGTGCAGCCCCCTATGATTCGGCGGGATATTACCTTCCCACCTGGTTCTGTTGAAGCTACACAGCCTGTGCTGAAGCAGAGAAGGCGGCTCACAATGAAAGACATTGGTAAGGAGAGCTCCCTGACTGGGTGGCTACCCCTTTTCATTTTTCACATGGTTCCCTCTACCCTGATATTCTGGACATGGTTAAATCAGGTACGGTGTTTACTCAAGTAAAGCAAGAGTTTGAAGGGAGGAAGAAATGAGCTGCTTTTAGGTTTTTCTTTAAGGCTCTGCAGCATACTGGTGTCCTTGGACAGCTTAGAAGCAATGAAGGCAATAGCCTGGCTAATGGGACAAGCCTTGGGGTGCCTCCAGCCAACCAGGGCTTGGTGGATGGACAACACAGAGGTTTATTTCAGGAACACCGGAGGCATGGCGGGTAATGATGTCTCTCAAGTCTGGGCTCCTGGCAGAGAGCACGTGGGCATTAGACACCATTAACATCCTACTATATGATGACAACAGCATTATGACCTTCAACCTCAGTCAGGTGAGTACAGATTTCTGGGCAAGGTGGGGAAGGCCTAGAATATTCTTGATGGAGATAATAATACTAAGTGACAAAAGCTGTCCTCAGCTAACACATGATGGTGCTGGAAATCTTTGTTTATACTTAGCTGATTTACATGAGTTAGAAAGGGTTTTTTGTGAGCAAGGTGTAGTTGCTCCAGTTCTTGTTGAGATTTCTTGATTTGAGACAGAGTCTTACTAGGTTAGCTGTACTGGACTAGCCTCAGACTTAAGGTTCTTTTCTATCTTAAGCTCCCTAGCTGCTATACTCAACTGGGAGTTTGGGGTTTGTTTTTTTTTGTTTTTTTTTTTGTTTGTTTGTTTGTTTTTTTTTTTGAGTCAGAATTTCTCTTTGTCACTCTGGCTGTCCTGGAACTTGTTCTGTGTGGTTCAGAGTGGCCTTGAACTCAAGAGATCTGCCTGTTTCTGCCTTTTTAAGGTGCTGCTTAATCCCAGCTCAGAGAAACTTTCTGGTAAGACTGCAGCAGGATAGCCAGCTATGATGGTTGCACACCTATAGTCCCAGAACTGTCAAGGCAGAGGCAGGTTGATCTCTGTGAGCTTGACACCAGCCTGGTCTACATGTCTACAGAGCCAATTCCAGGACAGGCTCCAAAGCTACAGAAAGAAACCAGCACTTGCTTGCTTCCTCTTCCTGTCCCTCTTTACCTCCCTCCCTCTTTGTCCCTATTTATTGGTTTTCTGTGTAGCCCAGGATGTCCCTGAACTGAGAGATCCAAATGCCTGTTTCCTCCTGAGTGCTGTAATTAAAGATGTGCACCACAACTGCCCAGCTCAGGGATTTTATTTATAGCTTAATTTAAAAAGAAAATCAAGAGTAGAGACTGGGGTTGTAATTTCGGGATATTTTCTTAAAGGATTTTTATTTATTCATTTATTTTGTATACAGTATACAGAACAGGGTACCAGATGTCATTGTAGATGGTTGTGAGCCACCATGTGGTTGCTGGGAATTGAACTCAGGTCCTCCGGAAGAACAGTCAGTATTGTTAACCTCTGAGCCATCTCTCCAGCCCCCATAATTTCGGGATATTTTCAATCTATTGGGAATAACATTGTGGTATCTGTGTCAGTGATCATAGCAATTCCATTTTTTCTATTTCTATTCTTAATTTGTAAAATAAGACATTGCTGATCTTGTTTTCTTTTCTTTTTTTTTTTTTTTTTTCCTTAAACTTTATTTATTTATTTGCCTTGGTGTTTGCCTGGAACTGGAACTACAGACAGTTGTTAGCTGCCATGTGGGTGCTGGGAATCGAACCCGGGTCCTCTGGAAGAGCAGACAGTGCTCTTAACCGCTGAGCCATCTCTCCAGCCCCTGTTTTCTTTTTTTTAATTATTTATTATGTACACAGTATACAAAAGAGGGTATCAGATCTCATCATAGATGGTTGTGAGCCACCATGTGGTTACTGGGAATTGAACTCAGGACCTCAGGAAGAATAGTCAGTGTTCTTAACCTCTGAGCCACCTCTCCAGCCCCTAATCTTGGTTTTCTTATATGTAGTTGAATGGAGGTTTTTCTATGTATATTTGTCTGGTACCACCTGTAGGTTTGGTGCCTATTGAGGCTACAGTGAGTGTTGAATCCCCTAGAACTAGAGTTCTAGCACCATGTAAGGTGCTGCTAGTTTAACCTAGGTTCTCTGGGAACATATCCAGTGTTCTTCACAGCTGAGCCATCTCTCCAGCACCCTACCACTATATAAGCTCTTGAACTGGGATTACATTTGTGATTCACCACAGTTGGCCAAAGCACAACCATTTTCATTGAATAATATTGCTGTCCACAAGAAAGTAAACAAATTTTAATCATTTTATACAGCTAATTTTTGAGAGAGGCAGTATTCAAACCAAGGTCTTTCTAATTCTAAAAATCAGGTATATGCCCTCACAGACATGCAAGGAAAACACCAATGCATATAATATGATAAAAATATTTCTTAAAAAAATCAGGTGTATGGAAGGAATTCAGCCCAAAGTTAATTTTACCGGAAATGAGTGGGGAATAAATCAACATCTGTTGACGGTGCGTTCCCTTTTCCAGCCTTTGGTGGGAACTGCTCATTCCAGCATGCTTAGACTTGGGCTTCATATGGCTCTGGGATACAGAGTCCACCCTAGAGGGGCAAGGACAATGACCAGGAGCCTGTTTTGTGTTTTTTGTTGTTGTTGTTGTTGTTTTAACTTTCAGAAAGGAGGTTTAAAGGCATTAGAGGCAAAAGAAAGCTGTGTTCTTTCTTTGGGACGGAAATGGTGTGAGTGAAGTGCAGGGGAACTCTGATGGAACAGAAGCCTTTCTCCAGGCTTTACCTCCCCCGTGGGAAGTGTCCAACTTGAAAGACAGAAAATCGGATAGAGCTTCTGAACTCTTGGGTCAAAGAGTCTTCCCTTGGCTTATTTTTCTTTTCTCTATCTTTCAGCTCCCAGGGTTGTTAGAGCTCCTTGTGGAATATTTCCGTCGATGCCTGATTGAGATCTTTGGCATTTTAAAGGAGTATGAGGTGGGGGATCCAGGACAGAGAACATTACTAGATCCTGGGAGATTCAGCAAGGTGTCTAGTCCGTCCCCCACAGAGGAGGAGGAGGAAGAGGAGGAACTCGTAGATCCTAAACTGGAGGAGGAGGAAGAGGAAGTAACTGAAAATGATGAGGAGATGGCCTTCTTAGGCAAAGACAAGGCAGCCTCAGAGAGTAGCGAGGAGAAGCTAGTCAGTAAGTTTGACAAGCTTCCGGTAAAGGTCGTGCAGAAAAACGACCCATTTG